>QPKB01000282.1:0-48338 GCA_003546025.1 Camphora micrantha
TTTTGATGTTGGAGCAAGATTCGGTTGTCTCTTGATGATGGAAGAGCAAGAAGAAGAAGAAAAGAGGCAAGCAAACCCTAGGCTCCTCTCTTGCGCTGGAAAATGGAAAAGGGAAAGAAGAGATGGGTTCTCTTATAGTCAATGAATTGGGCTCCACCACTTAAGAACTTTGAAAGGCTGAAATAGTGGTTTTCGGGACTTCGGATGAAATCGACGAAGAAGGAAGAAATGATCCTCGAAATATGTAGTTTCCAAAAAGTATATGTTTCACGGGTTTCGGGAATAACAATAATCCGGTACAGATTTAGTGTGAAAAGACTGTTTTGCCCTTAAAGCTAGAAAAGTCAAGTTTCGGGGTTCGGGACGGGAACGGGATCAACATGAAAGTTGAAGGTATTAACAAAACAAGTAAATCGGGATAAAATACAAATCGAGAAAACCAAGATAAAACCCCAAGTACACGTAAAGTCATAAACAAGGAACCCCCAAAGGGCCCCACTAGTCACAAAGGCACTCAAAATATCCCAAAGCTATAACAAAGCTATTTTAATCCCAACTAAACCAAAAACCACGAAACACACTTGGAGCTAAAACACTAATCTGGGCCTCTAGGGTCGGGGTCTCACAAAGATATTTAAAAACTCAAAAATATTAATAAATTAGAATTAGAAGTTTAGTAATAGTTTCAACTGATTAGGTCAGACCCCAGGCTCAGGTCTAGGTCTCCCCATAGTCAAGTTAGACTACTTTTAGTTTCTTTCATTTAAATAAGTTAGGCCCCACTCTCTCACAGGGCCCTGCTAAGGGACCGAGAAAGCTGATGTGGGCGGTCTAGGACCTTAGGTTAGGATTAATCCGATGATCAGTAATAAAGCATTAATCACGTAAATCCAAGTAAAAATTCCTTAGTTAGGCCTTTCTAGCCCCAATTTCAAAAATCCATAAAAACTACAAAACCAACAAAATAAACCCAAAAAGATTTTTCCTTTATTCCTTCCTCCACCTTAGGTGCCAAATATTTAATCGAACTTAATGATAAAAGGGAATGAAGAACTGATTTCTAAAATTGAATAAATGATAATGACGAGATGAGATGAGTGATTTCACACACACTTTTAAACAATCACGGCCCATTAGCCACCCTAAAACAAGCACCGGCCCATCGGCCACCTTCAATCAATTACGGCCCATCGGCCACCTCCAATCAATTACGGCCCATCGGCCTTTCACTTTTGTCACTCGTATATCGCACACGAAAAATACAGAAATCACAAGTCAAAGTCACATTTGCATCATCATTTTGATTTGAAAAGTCAGCCTTTAAACCCTGTTTTGCCAAGGGATTAGAAGGGGGTACCCGGGAATGGGGTCGATCCTCTTCTTAAATATTTGGCACCTCCCCCTTTTATTTTCTTTATTTTAATTATTTCGTGTTACTTGGATACACTATGGTTTTGCTATGTGAGGATTAACCTTATTTGGACTTTAACTCATGACCTTGAATTGACCCTATATTAAAGAGACCCAAGGAGACCCAAATCAACGTGACAAGACAACCGTCGTGTGTTGCCGGCAGCACATTAGACGAGAAGAAGAACCCACCCATTTATTTTCTCCTATTCATTCTTCTTCGGCTTTCGTCGAAGAATGGTGTTACGGCCGTTACCGTAGCTGGCGATCGTGATCCGTCAATTTTGAGGGTAATCGGAATCCTCATTTTCGATGTAAAAATTTAAATGGTATTTATAGTTGAATGGCGATTTCCCTCCCCGGGGGGATCAAAATTCACACCCGACAGGGTCGGGAACGGGATTAACGTGAAAGTTGTAGAGATCAACGAGATTAATAAAACGGGATAAAACACAAATCCAAAGAATCTCAATTAATCCCCCAAGTACACGCAAAGTCATAAAAGGAACCCCCAAAGGGCCCCACTAATCACAAAAGCACTCAAAATTCCCCATAGCTATAACAAAGTTATTCTAAACCCACACTAAACCAAGACACACTAAACACACTTAGAACTAACATACAACTTAATCAACACTAATCGAGGTGACTCGGGTCGGGGTCTTACAACAACCCACCTCTCTGTATTAATCTAATTCCAGCCAAACAAACACAATACATCATCACCACTATACGTAATAAAACCCACTTCACAAATCCCAACATGAAACATCCACCATAGCCATCTTCCATCTCACTACATAGCAAAACCATAACAAAACCACAAGAAACCACATTACTCAATATATAGCAGATTAGCAGTCATAACTCTGTGATATGTTTCATTTCTAATTGTGGGTTCATTTTGGGTTTCCAAGGTCCGATATAAGGCAAGTAATTCTGGTATCATAATTCACAAAAGGGGAAAAACTCAACTCATTGCACAAATATATACTAGTTAGTAGTTCCATTTGTCAACTCCATGGTGACGACTGATAATAGCTAAAGAAACTTTTAAAGGCATAATATATAAGAGCACTTTGTGAAATGTAATTCTATAATAACATCAATATATATTTATGAAAGTTGGAAGTTGATTTTTTTGTGGACATTCTATGCAATTCGTACCTGAGAAGTCTTTCAATCATTGCAAGTTAAGGATGGGCTGATCAAGAATTTGATAAAAAAAATAAAGAGTTTGAGTGAGGGTTTGGGGTGGGGAGAATTTTGAAGTTGACCCATGTTAATCATACATACTGACATTAAAGTTGAGTTTAGTAAAAGAAACAAATATTAGATAAGTAATAAGATACAATAAGTTAAAACCGAAGTTTTAACTTTTAACCATTCATTCCATGGAAAACTTTTCATTAATATTTAATCCAATCTTAACAACATTCAATGTAATCTAATCTACTCCTAATTACATCATAATGCTAACTATAACATATCCAATCTTTTGAGAAAGAATTTTGTGGGGTGGTGGATTCTAACAACCTCCTACGTCACTTACCTTCCAAAAAGCTCATGTAAGTTGTGCTACAAAAGCTGGAGCAGATTAGCAATCTTTCTATATTACAATGGGATGACCACTTGCCACATTACCGAGATGTATGTATTTTATTTTCTTCTCTTAACCTGATATACTTTCAGACATTTCTTATTTGGTCCAAATGATCTGGACCATGCATCTCTTATGGCTTCCGCCATATGAGTAATTCTAACTATTAGCCTTTCGGCTGGTGGCCTACCCCAATTATAAGTTAGATTTGGATTCCACCGAATGTGTTAAGCCAACAAAACCTTGGGGAGACTCGGTAACATTGGCAGAGTTACTTGAATTGATAGGAAAACCAAGGACTTCATCCGGAAGGAGTTTCAGTCAGACTTGGTGTGACTGAATTGGTCAAGGATTAAAGACTTGGCAAAGACATGGAGCACATGGTCAAGACTTGGTCAAAATTAAAGAAAAAGGATTAGAAATTATTTCTGGTTCTTACCTGAGCCAGACAAGGTATGGTTTCTATATTATTTTGTAAATGGCTTGTATAAATGTAAAGACTGCAAAAAAATTTTTTTTTTTTTTTACATAAACTTGATATTGGTTCTAATAGTTGAAGTTCCCACAGAGTGGAAATGAATGGCCACTGTGTTTCTCCAATTAGAAAAATGTTGGTTTTTCCTTGATCTAGTTATCTAACTTAGATTTTAGGTAGTTGTCTATTTCACATGTTTCTTAAGATGAATTGACCTAATATATCTGATCACTACTTTTCTTGAGATAGCTTTTTTCCTTTTAATTATGTGTTCAGGTCATGAAGAGTATGAGGTTTTCATCATGAGTAAACCCGCAGATAATCCATCTTAGATGATTAGTTGGTAACTTCTATTTGAGATTGCTGTATGTGATAGTTAAATAATTTAAATTTAGTTTTTTATGCTTTTGAGTTAATCTCAAGCCTCTTGTGAGCAAGCTACACTTTACTGATTGAGGATGGCAAGCATAGTTGTTTCTTATTGGTGAGCATTTTTATCCTGCTGAAATGTAAAGCTGGTTTGCTCGGTTTTTGAGAAGACATGTTTAATTTATAGACTGACATGGAGAGTTACATATGTTTTATTTATTTATTATTTATTATTGATGTGGGACCCAAATCTCCTGTAGTTCAAAAAACTTTCAACATTTCACAGAATTTGGATATAAAAAGGAAGAAGCATTTAGAAAATAACCCATCTTAAATGACAACAATCCAACTTCTTTCTCAATTAATTCAACATGCAAATAAAAACCATTTTAAAAAGAGTAGTCATATACAAACCTAGAGAAGTCGCATCCTGAACTCTAGCACAGGTGCCATCCCCACCAACAAGGGAACTTAAATCTATGCCCACGCGCTCAGCTAACTGGAGGACTAAGCCCTCGAGGAAAGATACATGCTGCCACAATTGAAGTACCTCAGAATCAGGGCCCGTCCGATTATGGGTTGAACCTGATGTGGACTTCTTGCGAATGCTAAAACCTCGAAGGTATCCCAATCTCTGTCCAAGCACCTTGACGGATATCTGTTCCTCAGTCATTGGAGATGTGATGGAGGGTTGGGATTGTTTGGCCGTCAATCGCACTAATTCCTCCTGCCATTTTTAAACATGTAAAAATCAAATAAAGTGACTTTAACATATGAATAAAAGTATATTTGTATTGATATATAAAATATGACTTAGGCATATGTACATGTGTCTTTTGAGCCTCCTCATTTATCCACCTTTTGGCTCCGTGCAAATAGTGGGTGTCGTGGTAGAAACCGGAAAATGGCTGTACATGTCCAGCATTTTGTGCTCTCTGTTATGACATTAGATATTTCATTAATAGAAGAATTTAATTTTCATAACTTAGTCAAGTGGCAAAAATTCTTAAAACCACACTTACGATTATTGAACTGCGTGCTAGGAACGATCTAGAGCCGCTCGTAGGATTCCACGGCATCTTCGATCAGCTAACTCTCACTTTCTTTGACTTCTCCTACGCAAAAAATAAAAATTAAAAAAGCAATAATTGTCCAAATAAATTTATTAACTAATACGATGGTCTTAATCAATAATTGAGGCAGACATATATACAAAACCATTAAAAGTTACCTTCCACTCCATAGTCTCCCACAAATTGTCAATCATCCAGGCCCAATCACCTGCCTTACAAGGCTTTAGTGGGTGGCTCTTTGGATTAGGCACCCCTCCTCCAAAAGAGACAAATAATGGGTACGTAATTCACACTTCCAGTCCCTATACAGCTTCTAGCACTTCGCATCAACGGCAACCTTGATGATCGGATCATTCACATAGTCCCCAAACTCAAAAAATTGCTGCATTTGCGAACATAAACATGTAATGTGAGACAACAATTAAACATTACTGAGTCTAATTGAATCTGCATTAAGTTATCTCAAATGAAATTACCAGAATTCACTTTACCACCAACTTCGTGATCCCCTCAGGAACAGACTTCCAGCCTTCTTTCCGAACAGGTGCCTCATTTTGAATCGCTTCCCCGAGAAGGTTTGCAAAACTAGTGGCAAATTCACCCTCTGGCGCAAGGCTTAATGCCAGGATCGAAATTGGGATGGCATGGCCAAGTTGCCTCCTCAGCTTTGCCACCTTCAACCCCCGTGTCTTGCCCCGTACATGGCGGGAGCCCTCTCGTGAGGCTGATGTTGTCACGACCACAATATTAATTGAGTTACTAAGCATATAACATTGAAAGAATGTACATTTTAAACGTAAATAATTCTATATTTCTCACCAACACTACTGCCATCCGTATGCGGAGTCAAAACCTAGTCAAGCTGGCCAGAAGAACTAGCAATCCGTGTAGGACTACGCGCTCTAGCAATGGTCGCCACCTCTGGCGTGCTATCCACATGAGAAGACTGTGTGACTCGAGGCTGTGCCGGTGTAGCTTGGCCCATCCCATCGGGCGTGTTCTCTAAACAAGAAGACCGTGTGACTGGAGGATGTGCTGGTGTAGCCTGGGCTAGTGCAGCTGCTACAGCGCAAGCATGTCTACTTCGCTTCCCTCGGTTCATATGAGTAACCTGTCACAGCAGACCAATGAATTATTAGAACATAAATTCATAAATAAAGTGAATGAAATCAAATTTAAAACTAGAGTGGCTTGTCATAAATCAATAGACACAAATTACCATATGCGCCGGAGACCCTAAAGTCTCATCATCCCCATCATCACCAGTATTTTCATCAGAAGAAACCAACCCAAAATCACCCTGGGGCGGTCGATACTCGTCGTTGTCATCATCTTCACGCAATTTTCTCTTTTTCCCTCTCCATTTTTCCTTCTGCTCGTTTGACCCAATCAAAAAATGGTGTTGGCTATGTGCTTTACCCCCAAAGCACGACATCTCTTTACAATATAAAGAGTCGTTTATAGAATGAATTGTTACCTGGTCATATATAGAGGAGATCTTGTAGACTTTACGGACTTTTGGGATATCAGTTTGGACACTACATATGCAAATTGGGGAATCATAACCCATGGACAAGGCTGATTGAAAGATCCAGAGAAGAATGACAATATGTACAGAGTTTTACGGCAGAGATAGAGTTATAGTACATTGGAATGAGTCAGAACTTTCATTCTCTTGGACCGACATTGATGGACAAGATAAGTAGCGGATTCGAGGTTATGCAAGAACATCTGAAGGGTGTCAAGGGTTTGATGGAAGGATTCTTTGAATATTGATTGTGTCAGGGGAAAAAGTTGCCAAGTAAAAGTTTGGACAGTTTGAGATCTTCAACCGAATGAGAGACCTCGACCACATACTCATCTCACCGTCATGTTTAATCGGGGATAGTGCAGTTGTACAGGAGCAGGGCAGATCATCAATGTTTAGAGACAAATTTCAGTTGGTAAAGCTCCAAGGAGATTCTGGGGTTAGAGATTTCTAGAATTTGATGAGTTTTGTTAGAGAAGTATTCGGGAACTTCCAACAAGTGCAACCATGTGGTGGAGTAAACTCAGTAGGATGTTAGAAACATTTGAAGTTGAATTGCAGCAATTGATGAAGGAGTTGACTACGAAAAGGATCTCTACTTGATCACCATAGATTTTGCTAATTTTATCGACTTGAGGAACTTCGGATTACAATGTATAGATATACGAAGCAAGAAGTCAGTTATTTGGGTTTTGTAACGGAAATAGACTTGGCAGAGCAATTGCAAGAGTGAGGACAGAGCTTCAAATGTTGAAGAATGGTGAAGGGACAAGCATGTTAGTGTCAAAGACCGCCTGTTGTGCGGAGGATCAAGAGCAACGAGAAGAAAGAGTTAGAGCTAGCAAGAGTTCGCCTTGAAGATTATGCATTTGACATGAGACCCTAGCTTCGATAGTTGTAATGAAGTCGACAAAATTCTCTGTATCAAGGTGGATAGAAGTGAAGGACTTGGTGAAACCTAGAAGGAATCAGAGTTGGCAAATTCCTTGAGCAATCAGATTTGGCAGGGCAGTAACAGATTCAAGTCAGTGGGAGAATGTTTGACGACTATTGATAGTTGATTGAAGAGTTCTACAGCGAGGTTGACCTAGTGAGTCCAGATGCTTCCGAGAGGATCGATTGGAGCAGCCAGTTGAGGTTTTGTTTCTGAAGTGTGGGATTAATGTCCCCACTTGTTTTTGGGTTTTGTTTAGTTCATTTGGAGGACCAAATGTTCTAAGGGGGAGAGGATGTGAGACCTCGTCCTAAGAGTCCACAATTATTGTTACTCTTATTGTGGATTAGTTTCTCTAAGTGGGATTGTTGTTTGTTTGGTTGAGTTTGTGAGCTCGGATGGTTTTTCATTAGCTTTGGGAATTTTGAGTGCCTTTGTTATTAGTGGGGCCCTTTGAGGGTTCCTTTTATGACTTTGCGTGTGATTGGGGGATTATCTGAGATTCTTGTGATTGGTGTTTTTATCCCGTTTTACTTATCTCGTTGATCTCTACAACTTTCATGTTGATCATGTTCCCGTTCGTAATCCCAAAACCCGACTTTCCTAACTTCAAGGGCAAAACAGTCTTTTATTCCGAAATATGTACCCAATATTTGATATTCCCGAAACCCGCGAAACATATACTTTTTGGAAACTAGAAATTTCGACGATCATTTCTCCCTGCTTCATCGAATTCATTCGAAGCCCCGAAAACTATAATTTTGACCCAACAAGATTCGTTAGGGGTGGAGCCCACTCCCAGTTGCTTATAAGAGAACCATTCTCTTCTCTTTTCCATTTTCCAGCACAAGCAACTCTTACCTAGGTTTTTCTTTACTTTCTCTTCTTCTTCTTGCTTTTCCATCATCAAATCACCACCAACTTTGCACAATTTGAGAAATGGACTTCACATCTTCTTCCTCTCGTTGAGAACTCTCCATTGATACTCTTGGAAGAGAAATCCATCAACTTTGAGATCCTCTTTCAGCTAACTCTTTCCATTTGAAGGTCATCCAAGTAAGCAACCCTCTCCATCTTCTAGATTTGTGTTATTGTAACCCTAGAGAAGCTCCATTTGCATTATTAGAAGCTTTCTCTTTCTATTTCATTGTCTTGACCTTTTTAGGGTTTTTTGGGGGGTTTTTGGTGTAGCTTTTGTTCTTGGCTTGGAAGAGGTGATTAGAGGCTTCATTTCTTGATTAGAGACCCAAGGCAAGTGGATGAATGGATAAGTTTTGAACATTTACATATTTCACAGAAATCTCTGGTTTTGCACTAATTGTTCTTTATGATTTTTACATGTGTTTTCATAGTCTTCCTTGCCTTGATTTTCTATTACTTTTGAAATGGATATTGATGACTCTATTTCTCCCTTAATTGTATCTTAGAAATGTATGTAATTGTTGCGGTGTTTGGGAGGAATTTGAAGTGATGAATGGAAGTGTTGAATGATGAATTAGAGGAACCTTTGAGCTCATTTTATTACAGGGAATGAAGTAGGTTGTAAGAGAAATGTTTTGGAGGAAAAAGGGAGAAAAAATAAGTTCAAAACTGAACTGCCTGCTGACCGCCAGTCGGCTCGGTCACCAGTCGGCTAGCCAACTGGTCACCGACCTGGTGACCGCCCAGGGTCGTTCACCATATCAGTAAAGAAGAATTTCAGTTCTTGAAGAGGCGGTCACCAGTTCGCTAACTGACCTGGCCCAGGCGGCTAGCCGCCTGCTGACCGACAAGTGACCGACCTCCCAAAATTTTTTGGGAATTGAGAAGGAAGAAAAGTACTGTTTCGAACCATATGTTCATGAGATGGTTAGGAAGGACTGTTTGGGAATTCAATGGAGAAAATCTCATCCTGGAAATACATTGAAGACTCTCGAAGTATCATAGTGCATAAGAAGCCCGGAATGTCTCCAAACTCAAAGAGTACCAAGTTTATACTGTAATCAATATACGGGATCCCTATTCACTTTTTGCTATCTTGAATCCCAATACTTGTCCCGAAATTTCAAAAATTCAATTGTACTTCATTGTTTCCCGAATTTTGGTATGCACTCCCGAAATTCATGATTTATAATTTATTATTCCCAAAAATACTGAAATTACAATTGTAGCATTTTGCTAGTCTCAATATGCACTTCTTGTTTGAAATGATATTCGTTCCTTTGAGCATCCCGTCCCGTCCGTTTATATAAGTGCATCATATGTATTTTGTACTTGTCTCGATTTCCGTTATTTAACCTATGAGTCGGCACCACTAAGCTTGGATAACCTTGTTGGTCTGATCCACCTACTTGGAGATCCCCCTCCCGTCCCGCTAGCTGTAGTTTGGATCCCGCTACCTGGTTATTACCGTGGTCTTGTCCTGATGCCACAGATTGCTACTGTGGTTCCCGATACCCGGTTCGCTACTATGGTCATATCCCGTATTATTATGTACATGTATATGTAAATTTTGTTGTACCTCCTCACTTCGATGACTGAGGTCAACATCTCGATATGCTCTTGTCACTTCGATGATAGAGGACTTAGTGTCGCGACCCCGGACCGAGTGCTCGGGCCCCGTCGCGACTGTGGGGTTGGTGATTGTTGTAAGATGATTAAATCTCCCACAGGTTCCCGCAGTGAGGGTTCCGAGGACACGGGAAACCAACTCACATGATCAAATATGCGGAAGCGTGTAGCAAATCACATCATAATAAATCATGACAGACTATGAACATAATGTCATCGAGACTAAAATATCAGAATGAAGACATAACAAGGCATTCCCATAATAGTTCAAGTTACAAAGTTAACAAAGTGTGTTAAGTTGTTACAATCCCAAAATAAGAGGCCAACAAAGGCCAATACAATACCAAGAGTATTGAAAACCCAAAAAGTGATACATCGGAACTCATGACCCGTCCCAACGTCTAGATGACGTCGTCGGGTTGCCACTCGCGAGCTAAGGTAGGCTCAACAGCCTCCTCCTGGCACTCCTCCTCAAAGGTAAAACCTCCTGCACCTGAACACCAAAATACAAGCATCAAACACGACGGATTGGCAAGAAATCAATTTAAGTGAAAGCATGGAAAACAATGTTTAATCGAGAACATAAAGAAACACTTTACTGAACGTAAAACAGATACTTACGGAACACTTTTCTAAATCAGAGACGAACTAGCATGAGTGCATAACATATATATCATGAATCGTAAATCCATAAAAAGCCCATCCTTTCTCTATCATTTGTAATGAAAAGAGTAAGCACGCACGACAAGCACGAATATACATACTATAACACGACACGATTCCCACAAATACGGGATTCCGGCCGAGGAACCGGACACGCACGATGTGTAATAAATACACGACTAATCTGCAGTTAGTTCACATGTTTAAGGACCCCCAGACAGTGGATCAGACTGAAAGGGCAGTCCAAGCTCTGTGGTGCTCACTTTGAATTCATGAATGCATAAAACACGCGATACAAACACGTCTGAATAAAAGGGGAAATCACTTATCAAAACAAGACACAACACGGCTAGCAAATTGCATAATATACATATGCTCACAACTTAAGAAGTGATCCCCATTTAATACTTAAAACAGATCTTCGATACGAGCTTAAAAACTTGACTTCAAAGCGAGTACACGATATAACTTGCGGTATTAAATCAACGTTCAAAACATGATAATTTCATAAAGTACATGCTTAGGCTATTCATTGACCCTTGTGTGATTGGAACTTCATTATTAAAATACAAGGATTGGTGACCTCGAAGTTGATACATATCTTGGAGTTCCAATTACACAATGTCAAGTTAAAGTCCTTAATATAGCCTAGTTTCAAATTTAAAAGAATATAGAAATGGGGTAAAAATCCTCCTAAAAATGGAAATTCAGTTGGCCCGGTCGACCTGGCCCTTAGCCAGTCGACCGCGTACACAGGGAGCCCGGTCGACCAGCCAAGGCCTGGTCGACCTGCAGTTGTAAATTTAATTCAGTGCACAGTGTTTTGGTCAGGTTCCAGAGAACCTGACCCTGTGTCGCCGGTCGACCGCTCCCTTTGGCCGGTTGACCGCGTGAACTGCGGAAACAGTAATTCCCGCAGTGCAGCAGGTCATCCAACTGGGACCTAATCCAGTGTCCCCGGTCGACCGCGCCCCTTGGCCGGTCGACCGCGTGAACTGCGGAAACAGAACCCAGTTCTGATTTTTGCAGTTCAGTGGTCCATCCATTTCTCTCTTCCTTTCCCACATTCTTTCCAACCTAATTAGCAATTTGATTCATGACTATAACAAGCTATCAAGGCTCACAATGGTGCATTTATTTCAAGCTTAAACAAGCCATTAGTATGAAAACCCATTTCATAATCATTCAAATCCCATTCTTAACATAACAAATCCAAACTTCAAAAGAAAGTAAGGCCAAACTAAAAATGATGAAATCTGAAAGTTTGGAAAGTTATTTGGCATGCTTGCAATTTCTAAAGTAAAACCACAACATGAAAACCTAGAAAAACAAAGCATTAATACCAAATGACAAATCCATGAACACATATGCACAAACAACTTAAAGAGATTACTTGCCTTGGCCAAATGAGAACAAAACTCTTCTTCAAGCAATCCTACTCAAGAGCCAAGCCAAGAACTACAAAAACCCCATGAAACCCATTCAAAAACTCACCCAAAAATACAACCTAGCAACCCATTTCGAAATGGGTGTTGAAAGTTAGAAAAACATGATCTTTAGGAGTCAAAAGAACTCTATTGAAGAGATGGGTTGGAGCTCTTACCTAGAGATGCCCAAACAAGATGAAAGGAAAGAAATGGAGATCTTTCCCAACAAGAAACTTCAAGAAAATGGTATCAATGGAAAGCTTGGGATGAGAGGAAGAAGATGATGGTCTTGGAATCTCTTTTGGAGATCTCTAGCTCATGCCTTCAAGAGGAGAAGATGAAGAGAAAAAGAGGGTTTTTCAGCCCTAGGTCAAGAAAAGTTGCTGGGATTTGTGGAATGAAGAAGGAGAGAAGAGAAAAGCTTAAGTGCTTGCAAGTGGGGCCCATTACAGAACCTTCTTGTATCAAGGAAAACATGACCTTACGGGCCTCGGATGAAGTCGACGAAGAAGGATAAAACGATCCTTGAAATATCTAGTTTTCGAAAAGTATATTTTTGACATGGTTTTGGAACCTCGAAAATTGTGTCCAAATTTGAGTGTGAAAAGGCTATTTTACCCTTTTTGGCCAAAATTTGAGTTTCTAGGCTATAAACACAGACGAGCTAAACACGAAAGTTGTACATAATCATAAAACCATTGAAATCAAATGAAATTCACGATTAAAACAAAACCAAATACGATCTTCCCACGCTTGCACGTAACCCAGGCCTTCCTGAGTGTGTCTAAATAACACTAAACGTTCTCGAAACTCCCCAAAGCTATAACCATGACTAATACTAATCATACTCTAACCCATGGTAACTAAATCCGATTAAGACTAAGCTCACACTAAGAAAACACTATTGGGTTAATCCTGGGTTGGGGTTTGACACTTAGCTTCGTGTGGATGCTATCTTGCTCGTTTCCTGATTCCTTGGATACTTCACATGTTTTTATATTGCATACAGATGTTTTAAATGAGCACTTGTTTTACCAGATCTCTATGTTTATACATGCTTTAAATGAATACCCGATTTGTCAAATATCCTCGCTTTTACAGATGTTGCAAACAAACACATGTTTTGCCAGACCTCCATATTTTACTTATGCTTTAAATGAATACAAGTTTTGTTAGAGATCCATGTTTTACACTCTTTTTACATGAATACAGGATTTGTCAGGTAACCATGATTTTCCATATGTTTCAATTATATGAAGCCTTTGATCAAATAACATGAATTATCATATGTTTTATTTTTCAGTACATTTTACTATCTTTTCACCCACCTGCCAGACCGTCATGTCTAACCCACTACTTTGGTACTCAGGTTCAGTTTTCCCCGCCCCGAGCTGAGAGCTTTTGTTGGCTGTGGAGCCATGAGTTTGCAGGTGGTGTTGTCGGCTATGTCACGTTGACATTGGGCTTGACATCGGAGCTACGTCTCATATGGGTAGTGGTTATTAATTTGTTATTGTATGGCTTCTATTAGCCTCTTCTTGGGATTTGTTAATTAATGCACATTGATAATTTGTAACATGAACATATATGGGAATGTTATATCCTGTTACTGTCAGCTCTGTACTTTGTTGTGATGGTTTATTCCAGTGTGATATGATAGCTCTATACTGGTGGTTAAGTGCGATGCGGAACCGATGGCCACGGACTCCGGGTCGCAACACCACGAAAGCTTCCGCAAAAATATTCAGAGTGTGTTGAAATTGTAATCCTCACACACGCGGATCTTGGGAGAAATATAATTTGTACTTGAACTCCCAATTCGCACTCCTCGAGGTCGGTTATGCCTAAGGTTTAGGTTCTTCTAGTACGGTAGCTAGTACAAGATGCTTTTCTTTGCCTAATTCAACAGTGCAGGCTCACAAGGTCTTTTCCTATTGTTGGGGCCCTTCCCGAACCTAACTTCTGGTAGTTGATCCAACTGATCAAGTACCTTTTGCACTAGTAAACTCAGGGATTTCATTTTATGCTCCGGTTGACCGTTGAACTTCTTGCTCCTTCTCCAATGGTGGTTTTCAAGCAAGTAAGCTCGATGTCCAACCCACCCAATCTTACTTCTCAACTTACACGATAATGAATCTTCATTGCAAGGGGGACAAGCCAAATAACCTTTTGTGCTCCAACTAGACAAGTTACCATACGCGGGAAAGTCATTTATGGTCCACATCACAGCCGCATGCATTCGGAATGTCTGTTCACTATGGGCATCATAAGTCATGACACCAATCTCCCACAACTCCTTCAACTCATCAACCAAGGGCCTCAGGTACACATCGATCTCCTTCCCAGGTGCCTGCAGCCCGGGAATAAGTAAGGACATCATGAAAAATGGATCATTCATGCACATCCAGGGTGGAAGGTTGTAAGGCATAAGTATGATAGGCCACATGCTGTAAGAAGTGCTCATGTTACTGAAGGGGGTTGAACCCATCGGTGGCCAGTCCTAACCTCACATTGCGGATCTCCGGGGCAAACTCTGGAAATTTCAAATCAAATTCCTTCCATACCTTATAGTCGGCCGGATGCCTACCCAGATCACCATCCATGCCATTCTCATGATGCCATCTCATCTCTTTGGCCGTCATCCTCGACATGTATAATCTCCTCAACCTAGGTATCAATGGGAAGTAATGTAGTATCTTATGAGCGATCTGCTTACCCTTGCCATTATTTACCTTGTACCTGGGCTCCCCACATTCCAGACAATTCTCCAAGTGAGCATTCTCCTTCCAAAAAAGTATGCAATCATTCTTGTAGGAGTCAATGTGTTCGTACCCCAAGCCCAAGTCACGCAGTAGCTGCTTGGCCTCATAAATGGACGCGGGAACCACATTACCTTCTGGTAGGGTGTCCCTAAATATCTCCAAGACCTTGTCGAACGACTTGTTGCTCCACCTATACTGTACCTTCACATGTAGCATCCTAATGACAAACGCTAACAGGGTTTCTGAATCTTTAAAGCCCGGGTGTTAGGGATTTTGTATATTGCAATTTGATGGATGCATTATCATTTTAATCATCATTTGAATTTTCACACATGCATTGATATAGAAAATGTTGAAATCTTGATTTACACATGCATTGTTTTTTAGACTTGTAAAGCTATTGATTTATGCATGTTTTGTTTTTAATCATGGATGCATTTAATTTGAAAAAGAAGTTTTATGAATCAAGCTAGCCTATGTTTTAAATCTTTCAAATCATTCTAGGCTTTTATGTTTCATGATTTTAAAAGTACTTAGATTGAATTAAAATCATGTTTCCAAGCTTGATTTAATGGCCTAAAAGTCCCCTCAAAGAATTACTTTGAAATATGCTAATATGGGGAATTTGGTCCCTGGACCCGGTCGACCCACAGTGTGGTCAGTCGACCGAGCCCATGGACCCGGTCAACCGACCACACATGGGGTCGACCCGGAAAAGAGCTGTTGGGCTACTTTTTCAAACGGTCATATTTTTGACCGTTAAGGCCAAGTCGCCCGGGCTATAGTGGGGGTCGACCGAGCACACGCCATAACTCATTTTTTGAGTATAAAATGAGGTTCATTCCCTTGAAAAAGTTGTTGATCAAAGAAGATAAAAGAGCCTTCCTTGAGGTGTTTAGAGGCAAGAAAAAGGGGAATGAATTAAGAGAGACCAACGGGTCATTAGTAAAGCTAAAGCTTGGATTAATGAAGTTAAATCTCTAAGTAAGCTTTACTTTTATTTATCATATGTTATATGCTTTGTTTAAATTATTGGTAAATGATTTTTAGCATGATAACTATGATGTGTTGAATCCATTCTTCATTTAATCTTTGATCTAAGTTGGATTGGATTCTTCACCTTGATTTCAAACCAAGTTTGTTTTAAAACTTTATAAAACATGTTTTGTCAAAACCTTTGATTTCTTTTGTAACATGTTTCATTTACTTGGTTGATTCATTTTGTTGTTTTCATTCATTTGAACCTTAGTTAAACTTTTGTTTTTGAAAACAACATTGCACATGCATCACATGTTTAGACATAATTAATTTCATACAACTTGTGAGCTTTCGATTTTCATATCATCAACAAGTTAGTATTTTGTACATGTGATTTGCATTTCACTTCAATCAAATCTTTGTGTGCTTTAAACTTTAAAATGCATTAAGCATACATTAAGTGAGCCTTCATTTTAACTTGATTGAAGTTATCACACACACACGTCATGAACATACACCTTTGCATTCATATAGTGTTTGTGTGAGTTAGATTTTCAATTTCTTATTCGCCTACTTTAGAGGCAATTAAATTGAGCTTTAATTGTAATCTCTTAAAGTGTTGGTGTAGACACTTATTTGAGAAATCATCTTTTGTAAAGGTTATTGCATAGCCTAAGAAAAGCATAGTGTAGAGGTTATTGCTTAGCCTTGAAAAGCACATTGATAGGTTGTTGTTTAGCCTAGAAAAACATCATTGTAGAGGTTATTGCTTAGCCTTGGAAAGCATATTGTAAAGGTTATTGTTTAGCCAATTGAAAAGCATAGATAGTGGAAATCCGATGGGGTGTTGGATCACAAGCCGGTAGTGGATGTAGGCATTGAGGCCGAACCACTATAAATCATTGTGTTATGGTGAATGCTTTGTGGTGATTGTTTTGTTTAAGCTTCCGCACATTGTTTGTTAATCATCACATGTGACTAGTTAATTGTTAAGAAATTAGAATTTGGCATAATTAGTCATAAAGTGTAGATCACCCTATTCACCCCCCCCCCTCTAGGGTTCGGATCCCGAACTTTCACCGGGTACAAAACTGTCGCGGCCCCGAACCGGGTCCTACACAAGCACACGCCTGATCCGGGATCGGGACGCTAATGATTATAATAAAAGGATAAATGGATAAGATGAATGATGATCCAATCTATGTCAACACTATGAATTAATTTAATCAAAACGTATACGAGTCCATCAAGAATACCACTCGTACACGTGATTTCCCACAGGTGTCCGCGGTGAGGATATCACATCAACATGAATATTTCCTTTAATTTGTGGAAGCGTGTAGCAAATCTAATTCATACATTCATGTCTAAGATAACAAGATTAATCATATTCAATACTAGTATCAAAATGAGTAATGATCAATGGCTAATTCCCCAAAAGTAAGTTAAGGTTTATAACCAAATCATTTAATTACATTTTCCCAAAATTAGAGGCCAAAAAAGGCCAATATAGCAAAGTATCAAATTCCCAAACGAATTGGTTAATGACTATGACAAAATGTTACGCAGCTCAAGCACCCGAATGTCTAAACGACATCATCGGCGTGCCACTTGACTAAACGTTGCGGTTCTCCGACCACCTCCTCATGCCCCTCCTCGAGAAAGCCAACAACGGGACCTGAGTACCAAAACAAGGGTCAAACACGATGGTTTGGCAAATGGTGAAAAGACAAACAACAATTAAATTTACCTTGGAAAACATTTAAACTTGTTAAAACAATAAATCTCATAAAATAGGATGATCATTCATTTGAAACATAAATGCAATATAAAACATGTAAGGTATCCAAGGAATACGGGAAACAACAAGATGGCAACCACATGGAGCTAAGTCCTCTATCACCGAAGTGACATGAGCATATCGGGATGTTGATCTCAGTCCCCGAAGTGAGGAGATGCAACAGAAATAACATATACATATATATAATAAATACGGGACATGACCACGGTAGCGAGTCGAGCATCGGGAACCGCAGTAGCAATCTGCGGCATCGGGACAATACCACGGTAATAACCGGGTAACGGGATCCAAACTGCAGCTGGCGGGACGGGAGGGGGATTTCCAAGTCGGTGGATCAGACCGACAAGGTTATCCAAGCTTAGTGGTGCCGACTCCTAGGTCAAATATCATAAATTATGACATGTACAAATTCAGGTGATGTATTTATATAAACGGGCGGGACAGGGCGCTCAAAGGCACAAATATCATTTTAAATGGGAAGTGCATATCGGGATTAGCAAAATGCTACAACTGCGAATTCGGTATTTTCGGGGATGGTAAATCATAATTCAACGGGTTCGGGACAAATATCGGGTTTAGAAATTCAATCAAAGTGAATAAAGGTCTCGTATGTCATATACAATAAGAATTGGTACTCCTTGAGTTTGGAGACATTCCGGGCTCTTTATACACCTTAGGATTTTCAAAACTTAAATGAAAACTTGTAATTTGATTTCTCTTTTCAAATGGGTACTACACAATGGTTACTAGCTTTCCCATCACAATAGGATTCCCAACAAACGCCTCTCAATCAAATAAACACTTCAGTTTTTATCACATATTAGTCCCAAGTGAACAGTGTTGATCGCTTGAGCGGACTGGGAGTTCGCTCGAGCGGTTAGCTCTCTGGAATGACTTTCTGGGAGGTTCGCTCGAGCGAATAACATGTTCGCTCGAGCGAACATGTTGGCTCGAGCGAATAAATGGTTCGCTCGAACTAACAAGGTTCTGTGACGCTCTGATAAACTCTCTGGAAGAGTTCACTCGAGCAGATAACGGGTTCGCTCGAGCGAACACGTTGGCTCAAGCGAACAAATGGTTCACTCGAACTAACGAGGTTCTGTGATGAGCCTGATACAATTCTGGGAGGGTTCGCTTGAGTGAATAAGGGGTTCGCTCGAGCGAACTGTCTACTGGAATGGTTCGGAACCTGTTCTGGACACTTCGCTCGAGCGACCACCAAGTTCGCTCAAGCGAACTGTCCAGAAATGGGTTCCGGGACAGTTCTGCTCCAATTTCATTTCCACTTCTTACAACTCCCTTAGCCACAATTTCACTCCACATGGGAGGCCTTGATACTCCTTTCCAACATCATTCAAGTTTCCCATAAACACTCCCATCATCATCAATTAAACACATTCTTCTCCTCCATCACATTCAACCATAAAGAATAAGAGAAAAACCCATATCATAAGAGTTCATTTAAACTACCATTAAGCAATAAATGCAAACTACCAACCACAATTCCTAAACCATTTAATGAGCTAATAAGAGTCATTAATGTACATTTAATTTAATCAATACAAATCAATAGTAATATGAAATCATCAATGCATTTTATCAAACTCATTAAAAGCTCAAAATCAGCATTCATCCACTTGCCTCAAGTCCAAAGCTAAGCAAAAGATCCTCTAAACACCCTCTCAAGCACAAAATCCACAATCTCTACAAAACCCCCAAAACAAACCCTAAAATGGGTTAAACAAAAAAAAATAGAAAGAGGGAGCTTCCAATATTGAAAATGGAGCTCCTCAAAGGCAAGAAGAGTGCATATCTAAGAGATTAGGAAGAAAACTTACCTGTAGAATCTCCAAATGGAGAGAGTTGGATCAAAAGGGATCTTGGAGATGGAGATTTTCTTCAATAATGGTATCAATGGGAAGCCTTGAAGGAGAGGAAGAAAATGGTGATCTCCATTATGATGTTAGTGCAAGCTTGGTGGTGTTGTGATGATGGAAAAGCAAGAAGAAGGACAAGGAGGAAGAAAACCCTAGGCAAGAAAGTTGCTGGAAAAAGAGAAAGAAGAAGATATGGGTTCTTATATAGCATTTGCAAGTGGGCTCCACCACTTTGGAATTTTGAAAGGCTGAAATAGGAGCTTTCGGGACCTCGGATGAAATCGACGAAGAAGGAAGAAATGATCGTCGAAATTTCTAGTTTCCAAAAAGTATATGTTTCGCGGGTTTCGGGAATATCAAATATTTGGTCCATATTTAGTGTAAAAAGACTGTTTTGCCCTCGATGCAATGGAAGTCGTGTTTTGGGATTCGGGACGGAAACGGGATCAACATGAAAGTTGCAGAGATTGACGAGATTAATAAAATGGGATAAAAACACAAAGTGTCAAGCCCCAACCCAGGATTAACCCAATAGTGTTTTCTTAGTGCGTGCTTAGTCCTAAGTGGGTTTAGTTACCGTGGGTTAGAATTTGATTAGTCTTAGTCTTGATCATAGCTTTGGGGAGTTTTGAGAATGTTTAATGTTAACTAGACACACTCAGGAAGGCCTGGGCGTACGTGTAAGCATGGGAAGGTCGTGTTGAGTTTTGTGTTAATCGTGAATTTCATTTCATTTGAATGGTTTTATGATCATTTATAACTTTTGTGTTTAGCCTGCCTGCGTTTGAAGCCCGGAAACTCAAGTTTTTGGCCAAAGGGTAAAACTGTCTTTTCACACCCAAATCTAGACACAACTTTCGAAATCTAAAAACCGTGTCAAAAATATACTTTTCGAAAATTAGATATTTCAAGGATCATTTTATCCTTTCGTCAACTTCATTTGAGGCCCGCAAGACCATGTTTTCATACATGCAAGAATTAGCACTTAAGGGGGTCCCACTACAAAGTATTTAAGCTACTTTCCCTTCTCTTCCTCTCCATTACCAAATTTCTGCAACTCTCTTGACCTAGGGTGAAAAACCCCTTTTCCTCTTCTCTTTCTCCTCTTGAATGCATGAGCTAGAGACCTCCAAAAGAGATTCCAAGACTACCATCTTCTTCCCCTCGCCCCAAGCTTTCTATTGATGCTATTTTCCTTGGATTTCTAGTTGGGCAAGCTCTCCATTTCCTTCCTTGCTTATTGTTTGGGCACCTCTAGGTAAGAGCTCCAACCCAGCTCTTTAATGAAGTTCTTTTGACTCTTAAGGATCTTGTTTTTCTAACTTTCAACACCCATTTCGAAATGAGTTTCTTGTTTGCATTTTTGGGTGAGTTTTTGAATGTTCTTCATGGGTTTTTTGTAGCTTTTGGCTTTGCTCTTGGGTAGGAGTGCTTGAAGGAGTTTTGTTAGCATTTGGGCAAAGGCAAGCAATCTCTATAGGTTGATTGTGCATGTGTGTTTATGGATTTCATTATTTCTCTTGAAGTTTCCATATGATTTGTCATTAGGTATTAATGTCATGTTTTGTTAGATTTCTATTTTGTGATTTTTATTCAAGTATATGTGTAATGATGTTAAGTAACTTTCCAAACTTTCAGATTTTCTAATTGTAAGCCCTACCGCTATAGAAAATTGGGTTTGTTTTGATAAGAAATGGGATTTGAATGTTTATGATAATGGAATGAATGATATGGAAATGTAAATTTGACCCCTTGGAGAGCATGGAGGCTCAGGGGATTTCAGGTGGTTTACATGTAAGATGGAGGGAAGAAATGACCTTCAAACCATCTAAGGGAAGTGTAATTTCTACACTCAGCGAGCACAAGCAGAATCCTGTTCGCTCGAGCGACCAGGCCACTACCTGGTCCGAGCGTAGACAAAGGGCTGTCCGCTCGAGCGACCATTGGTTCGCTCGAGTGAACTGTCTGCTGTCTGGCCAGTTTCAAGACAGAACCTTGGTCGCCCGAGCGACCTGATGGTTCGCTCGAGCGAACTGTCCAGACCGTTCGAGCGACCTGTCAAATCCCAATTTTTAGAATTTTACCCCATCTGCATACTATTTAAAGATTGAAAACTAGGCTATGTTATGGACTTTAACCTGACATTGTGTAAATGGAACTCTAAGATGTGATTCAACTTCGGGGACACCAATCTCCTTATTTTAGCAATGAAGTCCTAATTACACGAGAGTCAATGAAAGGCCTTAGCATATACTTGATGAAATTATTGTGTTTTGAACTTTGGTTTAATACAACAAGTAACATCATGTACTCGCTTTGAATTCAAGTTTTAAGCTCGTTCGAAGATTTGTTTTAAGTATCAAATGGGGATCACTTCTTAAGTTGTGTGCATATACATTATGCATTTTGCTAGCCGTGCCTTGTCTTTTTTTGATAAGTGATTTCCCATTTTATTCTGACGTGTTTGAATCGTGTTTCACGTGTTTTGTGCATTCATGAACTCAAGTGAACATTACAGAGCTTGCACTGCCCTTTTAGTCTGATCCACTGTCCAGGGTCCTTAAACATGTGGACTATCTGCAGATTAGTCGTGTATTTTATTACACATCGTGCGTGTAAGGTTCCGCGGCCGGAATCCTGTATTTTGTGGGAATCGTGTCTTGTTATATTATGTATATCGTGCTCGTCGTGCGTGCTTACTCTTTTCATTATAAATGATAGAGAAAGGATGGGCTCTTTGTGGATTTACGGTTCATGATATATTATGTACGCAAGCTAGTTTGTCACTAATTTTGAAATGTATTTCAGTCAAGTATGTAGTTTAAGTTCAGTAAATTATTTTTATATGTTTTCGATTAAACAAGATTATTCCATGCTCATGCCTAAATTGATTACCTGCCAAACCGTTGTGTTTGATGCTTGTTATATGGTAACCAGGTGCAGGCGGTTTTACCTTTGAGGAGGAGTGCCCGGAGGAGGCTGTTGAGCCTACCCTAGCTCACGAGTGGCAACCCGACGATGTCATCTAGACGTCGAGACGGGTCATGAGTTCGATTTATCACATTTTGGGTTTTATATACTATTGGATGTTGTATTGGCCTTTGTTGGACTCTTATTTTGGGATGTAACAAATTAATACACTTTGATAACTCTTGTGACTTGAACTATGATGGGAATGCCATGATATAACTCCTTTCTGATATTTTGGTCTTGATGATGTAAATGTTCATATTTTTGTTATGACGTGATTTGCCACACGCTTCCGCCTAATTAATCGTGTGAGCTAGATATCCGTGTCCTCGGAATCCTCACTGCGGGAACCTGTGGGAAATTGATTGTCAGACCCCGACCCAGGTTTAGTATAATTTATTATTATTTTAATTGTGACTAGTCACTAGGAGGGATTAGAGGACGATTAGCTTGAGTTTTGACTTGGATTAGAATTTTGAATAGCTTTGGGGAATTTGGAGAGCGTAGTGTTCGGTTTGAACGGGCCCGAGATGACCCGTAAGACGCGTGTTAGTGTGGGAATTAGAGTTATTGGATTTATTTAATTTTTGGAAAATATGGATTTCGACATTTTTGGATTTGATATTTTGATCCCAGTAACTTTTCTGTTTGTTCCGTTTGCATTCGAACCTCAGAAATCGCGTTTTCGAGAAAAAGGGCAAAACAGTCTTTTCACACTCAAATCTGTGCATAAATTTCGAAATTTGAAAACCATGAGGAAAATATACTTTTTGAAAACTAGATTTTTCAACGATCATATTTCCCTTCTTCGTCAACTTCATTCGGAAATCATAAATGATAGACTCAGCTATGTGAAGTTTTCAGGGCCATTGGGGCGCACAACCCATTTAAATGATTCAAAACCACGTTGGGTATTTCTTCCTTCTTCTTCATTCAGTTTTCCTGCAACTCACCTAAGAGAGTTTCTCTCTTTTCTCCCATCCTCTCTCCTTTGCATGTCAATGGAATTGAGCCCAACTTGAAGAGTGAAGTTCACCATCTTCATCTCCATTTCCCAAGCTTTCCGACCATAGTATTTCCAAGGGATTTCAGCTGATTTCATCATCTTGTCCAAGCTCTTCTTCTTGTCTAGATCTTTTCAAAGGTTAGCAATGGCTTCCTTCTTGAAATTTTGGATTTTCTAGACCCTTTAGGATTGTTTTGTCATACATGCAAGAGCCTTCATGAAAAGCTTCCATTATTTCCAAAATTTTGTGGATTTTTAGTGTGCTTTCTTTGGATTCTTTTGTGTAGATTGGAGTTGCTGAGTTGAGAGTTCTTAGAGTGTTTTGGTGACCAATTTGTATCAGGCAAGTGAATAATTGGATTGTGTATACATGGCGTAGAAATTTATCTTTCCTAAGAGCCCTTTTGATTTGAACTATGAAGCTTGAAGTGGGTAGTTATGTGTGATTTTTGTGCAGGAAAATGGTTTAATGTTAGCTCATCTCAAGTTGTATTTTGTTGCTTGAGATTTCAGTTTTGTTTAGAAAGGATAAATTATGTGTTTATCTAATTGAATTCTGAAATTCTGTTTTCTTTCTTGTCTTTGATATATGCTTGGGATGATGTGATGATGATAGTGGTTGAATGAGGATGTTTGGAGGCATCTTGAATTCAGATTTTAATGAGTCTTGAACACAAGAATTCTGAATATGAGAAGAAGGAAAAGTGTGAAACAAGAAGAAGGAGCTGACTGCTGAAATCAGCAACAAGAAGAAGAGAGAGACAGTCAGCTAAGCTGACTGTCCACGGGCTGGACAGAGGCCCAGCCCGCTCGAGCGCTCCTGGGCCCGCTCGAGCGCTCCTGGGCCCGCTCGAGCGGGCCTGGCTTCTGTCACAGCCCGCTCGAGCGAGCTGGGCCTGGGTCAAGGCCTAGGTCATATTCTACATTGTTTCTTGGCCTGTTTATGCTAGTTTTGTGCCCGGTTCGAGTATGAAAAATTCTCTAATAACTTATTAAGTATTGGGAATTAAGAATTTGAGCCCGAGTCATTTTTATTTGAATCAAAACATAGAGAAAGTTTAGAAATTAAACTTACCCGGGAATTTCTTTAATCTTAATATACACTTTATGCCCTCAACTGTCGGTGACCTTTAGAGACACCAACTTCTTCACTCAAAAACCGACATGGAGACAATAAGTGTGTATTGAGACGGCCTCGGTAAGCCCATCAAACATTGTCAATCATCCAAATCATCTCATTCCAAGTTAGAGAAATTTTATGTTTTCTCATAAATCAATTTGAAACAAAGTTGGTTAATTTGTCATGTTTGAAAAACAATGAAAAGGCTACTCATCTGATTTGTTATGAATTTGTCTGTTTATTTTGATAAAGAGTAGTCCTTTTCTCAGGTTTGAATTGTGTTTAATGGTTTGAATTGTATCGTTTTGGATTTGAATCGGCATCACTAAGCTTAGGTTACCTTGTTGGGCTGATCACCCGGCTTGGAATCTTTAAAATTATTTGCCAACTGCAGTTTGGATTCTGTCTGTTTGTCTGGCCATGGCAACGGTTCTGTTTTTCCGGTCCCACAAGTAGTGGCAACGGTTCTGTTTTCCGGTCCCACGAGTAGTGGCAACGGTTCTGTTTTCCGGTCCCACGGGTAGTGGCAACGGTTTTTGTCTGTTTGTTCCGGCCATTCTATATGGCGACGGTTTCTGTCTGTGTGGTCTTATTACTTCGGTAATAGGAGAATTTAGCTAAATGTGGTTTGCCAATATTTTGAATATTTGT
Source organism: Camphora micrantha (assembly GCA_003546025.1). Classification (NCBI taxonomy): domain Eukaryota; kingdom Viridiplantae; phylum Streptophyta; class Magnoliopsida; order Laurales; family Lauraceae; genus Camphora; species Camphora micrantha. The sequence goes on from QPKB01000282.1 coordinate 25,195, forward strand.
CAGTTAGTTTGAGATATTTAAATTCGTTTATTTGCACTGAAATAATTCATTTGATTTATTCCTTATATATGATTTGTTTTACCAGCATTCTTATGATTTTAAACATAATGTTCATAACTTGTATATCATATCTATTTTATTCACCTGCCAGACCGTCGTGTCTGATACTTCTCTTGTTTGGTGTCAGATGTCGGACCCGCAGCCTTTGAGGCGGAGTGCACGCAGGAGGCAGTAGGGCCTCAGGTGGAGCCCGAGTGGGAACCAAATGATGTCATATAGACGTCACGTTTGGTTTGGGGCATCAATAACATCTTTTGGGGAAGTGACAGTTATTTTTGGGAATTTTGTTTATAGCCTTTGTTGGCTTTGTCAGGGTTGTATAAATTAAACTACTTTTGTCCTCACAACTGTAAATAAACCTTGGTTATGCTATGTATATATTTCTCTTTTGATAACGAACTTGTACCTTCATCTTCTCTTCTATGGGATTGTTATTTTGCTAGATGCTTCCGCATAACATTATTTTGATGTGAAATTAATTCTTTGGTTGTGATGGATCGTTTGGGATCCTCACCGCGGAATCCTATGGGGAAATAATTAGCGCGTGCAGGCGAAATTTTTTTAGTCCGTCGCGCCGCGACCCCCAGATTAAGGACTTGATTATCAGGGCCTCGGTCCGGGGGTGTGACAGGAGTTGGTATCAAAGCGAGAAATATGTCAGGCAATTAAAAGACATTAGAAACATAGGGTTGTGGAGAGGATCCGTTAGAATCTTCGTTAATTAGTATTGCGTGGGGGATTGTGGGAGTGTTTTCTTAATATATTTGTTGTACTAACAAGTGGTTTTGCAGCAAAATGCCTCCGCGTAGGGACCACACCAACACAAATCCTTCTTCTAGCAATGCTAATACTGCAGGCTCCTCTGGAGATAACCCATTTCAGAATTTTATGCAGAGAATGATGAACAACAACAGAAAACAAATGAAATGATGATGGAACAGCAGAGGAGAGCCAATGAGAATCAAACCAGATTGCAAGAGCAGATGGCTAAAAAAGATGAAGAATTAGCACAAGTACAAAGGCAGTTATTGGAAGTGTTGGGTAGGAGACCAGAACCAGTACAACCTCAACACATGGGTCCTCAAATTGTTATCAATGATCGCAACAACAACCCGAATGTTTTATTTGAACGCTTCCGGAAGAGAGGTCCAAAAGAGTTTACCGGGAATGAGGATCCTTTGACAGCAGATGATTGGCTAACTCATACCGAGAACATCTTTGATCTTTTTCAGTGCACAGGCAGGCAGCGAGTTCTCCTAGCAGCATCTATGTTTATTGGCTTGGCTAATATTTGGTGGAAGACACTCAAGGGTGGCTATCAGAACATTGCTAATGATATTGCATGGGCTACTTTCAAAGAACAGTTCACTGAGAAATATGTGCCCCCTCATGTCAAGAGACAGATGGCGGTGGAGTTTCAGCTACTCACACAAGGAGATATGACAGTTCTCGAATATCTTACAAAGTTTGAGAGATTGTCACGGTATGCACCAGAGCTCGTTGATACCGAGGAGAAAAAGATTATCAAATTCCTTGAAGGGTTGGACCCTATCATTGAAAGGGATGCTTCAGGTGTTGTCTTACCAGCTACATTCCAAGAAGCAGTCAAGCGAGCTTATAAATTTGAAGACGTCAATAACAAGATTATTAAGAATAATCAGAGGAAAAGACAGCAGCAAGGACAGAAACCCTATCAAGGTAAGAAGTCAAGGCCAAATCAGAACACTCAAAGGCAAGGTGGATGTGAGCACTGTGGCAAGAATCATCCTTCCCACCTATGTTACAGAGTTACGGGTGGATGCTTTAGGTGTGGCCTTACAGATCATCAGATGAAAGATTGTCCAAATAACAGGAACCAGGGCAACAGGCCACCTCAGCAGAATCAACAGGTAGTTCAGAACCAACCTAGGCAGCCACAGCAGCCGAACCAGCCACAGCAGCCCCGTCAGCAACCTCAGAATCAGAATGCCCGTCCACCTCAACAGAACAGTAATGCGCAGTAAGGAAGGCAGAATCAGAATAGAAACAGACCTCAACAGCAAGGACGCATGTATCATCTGAATCAGGCGGACGTCGATGCAGCGGGCAACGTAGTTGAAGGTATACTTTTTGTTTGTGGATTAGAAGCTAAAGTATTTTTGATCCTGGATCCACTCATTCATTTCTATCCCCCATGTTTGCTAAATTGATTGATGTGCCTATTAGCGAACTAGACTTTATTCTAACTGTCACAACACCAGTAGGGAAACAAGTTGTTTGTAGCACATATTGCCCTAGTTGCACAGTTAAGATAGGTGATGTTACATTTCCAGCAGATCTTATCCTATTAGACATGCATGACTTCGATGTCATTTTGGGGATGGATTGGTTGTCTGGACATCATGCCAGTATGGATTGTTTTAACAAAACTATTTCCTTCAAGTTAGATGGATCATCATCAGGGGTAGAATTTCATGGAGAGAAAAGGGTTTCACCGGCTGGTGTTATTTCAGCATTATCAGCAGTTAAACTATTGAGGAACGGATGCGAGGGATTCATAGCATTTATTTTAGAGGACAAACAGTCCCAAGGGGTGGAGCAACTCCCTGTAGTGTGCGAATTTCCAGATGTGTTTCCGGAAGAAATTCCAGGATTGCCACCAGTCAGGGAAGTGGAATTTACCATAGAGCTTATACCAGGAGCAGCTCCAATCTCTATCGCACCGTACAGAATGGCTCTGACAGAATTGGGTGAATTGAAATTACAGTTGCAAGAGTTATTGAAGAAAGGTTTTATCAGACCCAGCATTTCACCATGGGGGAGCTCCAGTTTTATTTGTCAAGAAGAAAGATGGAAGCTTGAGGATGTGCATAGATTACAGAAGACTGAATCAAGTGACCATTAAGAACAAATACCCATTACCAAGAATAGATGAGCTATTTGATCAATTGCAGGGAGCAGAGTATTTCTCGAAGATAGACTTGAGATCCGGATATTACCAGTTGAGGGTCAGAGATTCGGATATATCAAAAACAGCCTTCAAGACAAGATATGGGCACTATGAATTCCTTAATGCCCTTTGGATTGATGAATGCTCCAGCAGTGTTCATGGCTCTAATGAACAAGATCTTTGCACCTTACTTGGATCAATTCACTGTTGTCTTCATTGATGATATCCTAGTATATTCCAAGTCTAGAGAGGAGCATGAGCAGCATCTGAGGACATCACTACAATTGTTAAGAGACAATCAGTTGTATGCAAAGCTCGAGAAGTGTGATTTTTGGTTGACACAAGTTTCTTTCCTTGGTCATATTATTTCCAAAGAAGGTTTGGCAGTTGATCTGGCGAAGATAGAAGCAGTTATCGGTTGGGAGAGGCCAAAGAATGTAAACGAAATTAGGAGTTTTCTGGGTTTAGCAGGTTACTACAGAAGGTTTGTGCAGGGATTTTCATCTATTGCAGCACCTTTGACTAAATTAACCCGGAAAAATGTGCCATTTGTATGGATAGAGCAGTGTGAAGCAAGTTTTGAAGAGTTGAAGAAGAGATTAACCACAGCACCAGTTCTCACTTTACCTTCTAGCAGTGGTAATTTTGTAGTCTATACAGATGCTTCGACAGTGGGACTTGGATGTGTGCTAATGCAAGATGGTAAAGTCATAGCGTATGGCTCAAGGCAGTTGAAGGAGCACGAGAAGAATTATGTGACGCATGACTTAGAATTGGCAGCAATTGTTTTTGCACTAAAGATGTGGAGACACTATTTGTATGGAGAGAAATTCGAAGTTCACTCGGATCATCGTAGTCTACAGTATTTGTTCTCTCAGAAGGAATTGAATATGAGACAGAGAAGATGGATGGAGTATATTAAGGACTACGACTTTCCAATCAAATACCATCCAGGGAAAGTAAATGTTGTGGCAGATGCATTGAGGAGGAAGTCTGGGAGCGTGGCTAGCTTGCGAGGAATGGGTAGACTCCAACAGCTTGAAGAATTGGGAGTTGAGTTCCAACTATTGAGACTAGGTGTTATGTTAGCAAACATGACAGTGTCTGAGCCTATTTTCATTCAGAAAATCAAGGAGACTCAGCTACAAGATCCAGATTTAGCAAGAATTGTGTAGCACATTTCAGATCGTCCAGCTTTCAGAGTTGTGGATGGAGTATTGTACTTCCGTGACAGATTGTGTGTTCCAAATATTGATGAATTGAGAAATGAAATCATGACTGAAGCCCATAACACCAAGTATTCTATGCACCTAGGGAGTACAAAGATGTACCATAATTTGAAGAACAGATTTTGGTGGAGCAATATGAAGAGAGAAATTGCAGCATTTGTGTCCCGATGCATGACTTGTCAATTAATTAAGGCAGAACATCAGAAACCAGCAGGTCTTTTGCAGCCATTGGAGATTCCACAGTGGAAATGGGAACATCTTACGATGGATTTCATCTCGGGTTTACCGACGACTAGTAGAGGGAACAATGCCATATGGGTTATAGTTGACCGACTGACGAAGTCTGCACGTTTCATTCCATTGAAGACAGGGAGAAAGATGCAAATGTTATCACTAGCACAAACATTTGTTAATGAGATCGTCAGCCAACATGGTCAACCAGTCTCCATTAATTCAGACAGATATAGCAGATTTGTCTCAAGGTTCTAGAAGACTCTGCATGAGTCCATGGGTACAAAGCTTCAATTCAGCACAGCGTATCACCCACAGACAGATGGACAGTCAAAAAGGACCATTCAGACCTTGGAAGACATGCTAAGGGCTTGTGTGCTTGATTTCAAAACTCAGTGGGACGAAAGTCTACCTCTTTGCAAATTTGCATATAATAACAGTTACCACTCAAGTATAGGAATGGCACCTTTCGAAGCACTTTATGGAAGAAGATGCAGAACCCCAGTGTATTGGGAAGAGGTCGGAGAACGCAGCTTTCATGGACCGACATTGATTGGTGAAACTAATGAGAAAGTCAAACTTATTCATGAGCGTTTGAAGACTGCGAGAAGCCGACTGAAAACTTATGCAAATGTTCGGAGAAAGGACCTACAGTTCCAAGTAGGAGATAAAGTATTTTTGAAAGTGTCACCCACTAGAGGCACTTTGAGGTTTGGTCAGAACGGTAAACTGTCAAGAAGATTCATTGGACCGTATGAGATTTTGAGTCGTGTCGGTGAAGTGGCTTACAGACTGGCCTTACCACCAGAACTTTCAGGAGTGCATAATGTGTTTCATGTCTCAATGTTGAAGAAATATGTTTCAGACCCCTCACATGTGCTACGACGTGAGCCTCTAGAGATTCGAGAAGATGCCACTTATGTTGAGAAACTGGTTAGAATCATTGACACGAAAGAGCAAGAATTGAGGAACCGAACAATTCACTGGGTGAAAGTGCTTTGGGAGAATCATGAACCAGAAGAAGCTACTTGGGAATTGCGTGATCAAGTTCAGAAGAAGTACCCGCACTTGCTACCAGAGGTTAGTGTTCATTTGGAGGACCAAATGATTCTAAGGGGTGGAGGATGTCAGACCCCGACCCAGGTTTAGTATAATTTATTATTATTTTAATTGTGATTAGTCACTAGGAGGGATTAGAGGACGATTAGCTTGAGTTTTGAGTTGGATCAGAATTTTGAATAGCTTTGGGGAATTTGGAGAGCGTAGTGTTCGGTTTGAACGGGCTCGGGGTGACCCGTAAGACGCGTGTTAGTGTGGGAATTAGAGTTATTGGATTTATTTGATTTTTGAAAAATATGGATTTCGACATTTTTGGATTTGATATTTTGATCCCAGCAACTTTTCTGTTTGTTCCGTTTGCATTCGAACCTCAGAAATCGCGTTTTCGAGAAAAAGGGCAAAACAGTCTTTTCAAACTCAAATCTGTGCATAAATTTCGAAATTTGAAAACCATGAGGAAAATATACTTTTTGAAAACTAGATTTTTCATCGATCATATTTCCCTTCTTCGTCAACTTCATTCGGAAACCATAAATGATAGACCCAGCTATGTGAAGTTTTCAGGGCCATTGGGGCCCACAACCCATTTAAATGATTCAAAACCACGTTGGGTTTTTCTTCCTTCTTCTTCATTCAGTTTTCCTGCAACTCACCTAAGAGAGTTTCTCTCTTTTCTCCCATCCTCTCTCCTTTGCATGTCAATGGAATTGAGCCCAACTTGAAGAGTGAAGTTCACCATCTTCATCTCCATTTCCCAAGCTTTCCGACCATAGTATTTCCAAGGGATTTCAGCTGATTTCATCATCTTGTCCAAGCTCTTCTTCTTGTCTAGAGCTCTTCAAAGGTTAGCAATGACTTCCTTCTTGAAATTTTGGATTTTCTAGACCCTTTAGGATTGTTTTATCATACATGCAAGAGCCTTCACGAAAAGCTTTCTTTATTTCCAAAATTTTGTGGATTTTTAGTGTGTTTTCTTTGGATTCTTTTGTGTAGATTGGAGTTGCTGAGTTGAGAGTTCTTAAAGAGTTTTGGTGACCAATTTGTCTTAGGCAAGTGAATAATTGGATTGTGTATACATGGTGTAGAAATTTATCTTTCCTAAGAGCCCTTTTGATTTGAACTATGAAGCTTGAAGTGGGTAGTTATGTGCAGGAAAATGGTTTAATGAGCTCATCTCAAGTTGTACTTTGTTGCTTGAGATTTCAGTTTTGTTTAGAAAGGAAAAATCCTGTGTTTATCTAATTGAGTTCTGAAATTCTGTTTTCTTTCTTGTCTTTGATATATGCTTGGGATGATGTGATGATGATAGTGGTTGAATGAGGATGTTTGGAGGCATCTTGAATTCAGATTTTAATGAGTCTTGAACACAAGAATTCTGAATATGAGAAGAAGGAAAAGTGTGAAACAAGAAGAAGGAGCTGACTGCTGAAATCTGCAACAAGAAGAAGAGAGAGACAGTCAGCTATAAGCTGACTGTCCACGGGCTGGACAAAGGCCCTGCCCGCTCGAGCGGGCCTGGCTTCTGTCATAGCCCGCTCGAGCGAGCTGGGCCTGGGTCAAGGCCTAGGTCATATTCTACATTGTTTCTTGGCCTGTTTATGCTAGTTTTGAGCCCGATTCGAGTATGAAAAATTTCTCTAATGACTTATTAAGTATTGGGAATTAAGAATTTGAGCCCGAGTCATTTTTATTTGAATCAAAACATAGAGAAAGTTTAGAAATTAAACTTACCCGGGAATTTCTTTAATCTTAATATACACTTTATGCCCTCAATTGTCGGTGACCTTCAGAGACACCAACTTCTTCACTCATAAACCGACATGGAGACAATAAGTGTGTATTGAGACGGCCTCGGTAAGCCTATCAAACATTGTCAATCATCCAAATCATCTCATTCCAAGTTAGAGAAATTTTATGTTTTCTCATAAATCAATTTGAAACAAAGTTGGTTAATTTGTCATGTTTGAAAAACAATGAAAAGGCTACTCATCTGATTTGTTCTGAATTTGTCTGTTTATTTTGATAATGAGTAGTCCTTTTCTTAGGTTTGAATTGTGTTTAATGGTTTGAATTGTATCGTTTTGGATTTGAATCGGCATCACTATGCTTAGGTTACCTTGTTGGGCTGATCACCCGGTTTGGAATCTTTAAAACTATCTGCCAACTGCAGTTTGGATTCTGTCTGCTTGTCCGGCCATGGCAACGGTTCTGTTTTTCCGGTCCCACAAGTAGTGGCAACGGTTCTGTTTTCCGGTTCCACAAGTAGTGGCAACGGTTCTGTTTTCTGGTCCTACGGGTAGTGGCAACGGTTTCTGTCTGTTTGTTCTGGTTATTCTACATGGCGATGGTTTCTGTCTGTGTGCTCTTATTGCTTTGGTAATAGGAGAATTTAGCTAAATGTGGTTTGCCAATATTTTGAATATTTGTCAGTTAGTTTGAGATATTTAAATTTGTTTATTTGCAATGAAATAATTCATTTGATTTATTCCTTATATATGATTTGTTTTACCAGCATTCTTATGATTTTAAACATGATGTTCATAACTTGTATATCATATCTGTTTTATTCACCTGCCAAACCATCGTGTCTGATACTTCTCTTGTTTGGTGTCAGATGTCGGACCCGCAGCCTTTGAGGCGGAGTGCACGCAGGAGGCAGTAGGGCCTCAGGTGGAGCCCGAGTGGCAACCAAATGATGTCATGTGGACGTCACGTTTGGTTTGGGGCATCGAAACATCTTTTGGGGAAGTGACAGTTATTTTTGGGAATTTTGTTTATAGCCTTTGTTGGCTTTGTCAGGGTTGTATAAATTAAACTACTTTTGTCCTCACAACTGTAAATAAACCTTGGTTATGCTATGTATATATTTCTCTTTTGATATCGAACTTGTACCTTCATCTTCTCTTATATGGGATTATTATTTTGCTACATGCTTCCGCATAACATTATTTTGATGTGATATTAATTCTTTGGTTGTGATGGATCGTCTGGGATCCTCACCGCGGAATCCTGTGGGGAAATAATTAGCACGTGCGGGCGAAATTTTTTTAGTCCGTCGCGCCGCGACCCCCGAATTAAGGACTTGATTATCAGGGCCTCGGTTTGGGGGCGTGACATTGATTATTTTATCTCAACAACCATCGTCGCGGGGCCCGGGTCTCGGTCCGGGGTCGCGACACAAAGAATCTCAATTAATTCCCCAAGAAGACGCAAAGTCATAAAAAGGAACCCCCAAAGGGCCCCACTAATCACAAAGGCACTCAAAATTCCCCAAAGTTATATCAAAGCTATTCTAAACCCAATCTAAACCAAAACACACTAAACACACTTAGCACTAATATGCAACTTAATCAACACTAATCAAGGTCACTCGGGTTGGGGTCTTACACAAACCACGCTAGGAAGCCTCGAGCATAATTTCAAAGTTTCGCACATCATCCATCCCTAGGGTATCATCCCTGCCATGGTCCTCTAATAACTGATCATATCCATCATAGTCCTCATCCGATTCATCCCCGCTATCATCCGATTCATCAGATTCTGCAAGTTCTCCATGCTGTAACCAGGTGTTGTATGATACCATCATCCCACGCCAGAGCAGATGGTCTCTCACAGTCTCATAATCATGCTGAAAACCATTACAACGGTAGTTACATGGGCATTTAATCACTCTACTCCCACCCGAAGCCGCCTTTGCGAATTCAATAAAAGAATTCACCCTGTCTATATACGGTTGACTGAATCTATTATGATACTGTAACACTCAACTCTTGTCCATATCTATTTACATATGTAAGGTGGTGGTTAACTCAAATTCAACCAATAGATAGTATAAAATAAATGCAAAAAATAAAAAATAAGCTGAGAAAAAAATAACTCAAATATAAGAAAAACTAATCCTTATAATCCCTAAATTAAAGAAACCTTAAATCCCTTACATCCCCAAAATCCAGCCCTGGTCCACATATCTATTCATTTATTTGAGAACCTTCAAAAGCAATAAAATAGAAAAGTAGTTAGGAATGTGATGTTTTACCTTGAGATTTTTGCAGAGAAATTTGAGAGAACAGTGAGCAGAGAGAGACCTAGGTTGGTCTACAGCAAACAAAGTGAATATCCTTTATCTCCAACCTTTGTTTCTACAAACCACAAAAACCCAATTTCAAACAAAAAAAAGAAAAAAATTGAACATCACACAAAGCATAAAAAAGAAGCCAAAACAAACCACATAAGAACGCAGCCAATACTCATCTAATAAAAAAAAATAATAACAGTCACTTTTAATACACATCACCCCCTGTTCAGAAACCACATTAGATCAATACTCAATCGAATGTGTTTCAATGCAGTCAGTTTTAATACGCATGTTTGCCTGCAACAAGCATTTGATTTCTCAAGTTGTTTTATTTTATACGGAAAATGAAAGCATAAGACTTTATGTCCTAAGTCTCAATTTCAAAAGTTTGGTGTAGTACAACCATTTCAATGCAAAAATGTGTTTCAGCGGCTTATGTAAGAGCATCATAATAACCTTTTCTGCATCTTGGGTTCAAATCAGCTTTCAGCAAAAACCATTTGATATTAGGGTATGATGATGATGATAATGATGATAACGCAATGCATTTTTCTCTATTTCAGAGTAATCAAACAAGATCAATATCACAAACCCCTCAAAAATTTCTCATCAAGATGAACAGAAAAAAAAAAATTGTCGGTAAAAAGTCGTGGAGAAAACCTTTTACCGACGAAATATTTTTTCGTTGGCAAAAATCCAATTTTTACCGACGATAATTTGACTTTTATCGACGTTTTTAGAACATCACTAAATTATTTTATAGGTGTTTGCTAAAGGTACATTGTGTGCTTTTATATTGGTTCATAAACCCATATTTTGAGCTATAGTTTTTAATGCATTTGAGAATTTAAGTGTAATAACCAAAGAATCAATTAGTGACATGGATTGATAATTTGGAGAGGGAGCGGAGATTGTTCATTTTACACATTTCATGTCACTTTCAGTTAGGAAAAGGTGATAACCATGATTGGGAGGAGTGGGTGGGAAGCTTAGCTCTCTAGTTAGATGAATTAGAGGGTTTCCAGTTCAAAGTTGCTAGAGTTGTTATAAATTTTAGAGGTGTTCAGATATACCTAATCCTATCGATTTCTTATGTTACTTAATCCCCTTCTTTATGATAACACATGATCTTATATGAAAATGGATTTGTATTGGACAAAGGGAAGTTGGGGTAGTACAAGTAATAACTATATGATGAAAATGAATACAACCTCTTAACATAGCGATTGTTTGTAACTTAAGTACGAAGGATAGATTTTCTTCTCTTTTAATGAAACAAATAGTAGACATCTATGATGTGGACACTAGAATTTATAAAAAGGAAATGGGAAGGTTTGTGATGCATTTAAAATTCTCTTACTGGAGATGTTCTTTCTTTGTTTTGTTTTATATTGCCAAAATCATTTGGACAATGTTTAAATTACCAGGTAGCTGCACATATATAATGGTTTTAATTTATACCAATGCTTAGAGACCTTTCATGGTACCAGTTGAGATGGGTCTCTTTGGTTTTTTTCTGGTTTGTTTCTCTTGTTAGTAGTAACTAAAATTATATTGAATGAGAGTATAATTGGTCAAAGATAAAGCAAGGCCAGCACATGGTATGAGAAGATGTTCAACAGTTTCAGATGAAAACTAATCATGATCATCAAACATAACCCTTTTCAATTACTACTTCTATATTAAATTACATCCAATTTCTGACTTAGATTATTTATAAGACCAGCACATGCCAAGAAAGCATATGGTGGAATAGATGAAAACTAGTAACAAAAATAAGTTATCAGGTTCATATGTGCCCACATTTCCTCAATCAAAACTGCTCAAAACATCAATAGAATCAAAGCCATTATCTCTCCAGTTGGAGAGATTTCTGTGGAAGCACCAAACAACTATGATGGAACCTTCAATTTTTCATTTTTCTTAATTTTAGTTTTCCCAAATACTGGAGAATTAGTACCTGAAAAACTGGTTACCATGAATGTTGTCGGATGATTCTATATTTAATGTTAGCATGCTATTTATTAATGATTTGGATACAAATATGTAACTTTTTTATGAGATTTAGGAAGAAAGATATGTGCTACTGTTTATGACTTTTGGGATTCAATAGTCAGTGTGGCCATAGGTATTAGTATTTCTGTTGCTTTAGGAAATGTTTGTTAAGGTGGTATTAAGGATAAGTGTAAAAGTATGTGTCACAATTTATATGAGTATGATTTCTAAACCCTTATTTGTCTGCTGATTTCTAAACCCTTATTTGTCTGCCTTTAGTTTTCAGCCTTTTTTTTTTAGCTTTATTTTTTATGAATGAAATATGTTGGCGGGTGTGTGTGTGTGTTTGTCCAACAACTGAATATATGAATCTTAGTGGATGCAGAGCATCATGCTTTATTCTTAGCCTTATATTGTCTTCTTAGTTAGTCGGCTTTTAAGATAAACATATCAAACTTGCTTTCGTATTAAAGGAGATGGGTTTTGGCAGTGTTTGTGCATTTTTTTACATTTCCTGGGTGGTTTTCTACTTGTGGTTCTCTAATATGTAGCAACATCTGAAATTTTCTTATCTTTACTCTGTCACTTGAAGTGATATCTTTTAATTAGAATTTATTATTTAACACTAAAGGATACAAAATTTTCTGATGTACTGCTTTACTTTCTTGCAGAAATCAATCTATAAAGACCCTCATGAATCAAAGGTCGATCCTCATCCCATTAATTCTTTCCGACTTCTCATCTATCATGGTATTTATTTGTTATTAATTTTTCAGGTGCACTATTTTTCATTAACCCATACTTTACATTGAATAATGGGGTTGAGGCTCAGATAATGATAATGATGCTTACCAGTGCTTGTATTGCTGTGTTGATGTGTAGCTAGACCACACAGTTCCAAAAGATGCACTGAGCCACTGATAATATAAACATTGACGTGTAGTGGAGGGTGTCGCAACCCCGAACCGGGTCCCCGAGCGGGCAGGACTAATCCGGGATCGGGACTAATAATTATTGGTTGATGAATGAATGATACATAATCCCATGAATTAATTTAAATCAAAACGTATACGAGTCCATCAAGGATGCCACTAGTACACGCGATTTCCCACAGGTGTCCACGGTGAGGATATCACATCGACATGAATATTTCTTTTAAGTGCGAAATCGTGTAGCAAATCTAATTCATACATTCATGTCCAAGATAACAAGATTAAAACATAATTAACACCAGTATCAAAATGAGCAATGATCATTAGCTATTTCTCAAAAGAAAGTTAAAGTTTACAACAAAATCATTTAATTACAATTCCTAAAAATAAAGGCCAACAAAGGCCAATATAGACAAAGTAACAAGTTCCCAAAAAGAATGGTTAATTCCTAACCCAAAATGTTATGTGACTCAAACACCCGAATGTCTAAACGACATTATCGGCGTGCCACTCAACTAGACGTTGCGGTTCTCCGACCGCCTCTTCGTGCTCCTCCTCGGGGTAACCGACAATAGGACCTGAGTATCAAAACAAGGGTCAAACATGACGGTTTGGCAAATGGGTGAAAAGATACTACAATATAGAAATTACCGTGGGAAAACATTAAAACCAGTTAAAACAATCAATTTCATAAAATAAGAGAATCATTTAGTCAAATGCATATGCAATATAAAACAAGTAAGGTATCCAAGGAAAACGGGAAACAAGCAAGATGGCAACCACACGAAGCTAAGTCTTCTATCACCGAAGTGACATGAGCATATCGGGATGTTGTTCTCAATCAGCGAAGTGAGGAGATACAACATAAGTAACATATACATATACATAATAATAATACGGGACATGACCACGGTAGCGAACCAGGCATCGGGAACCACAGTAACAATCTGTGGCATCGGGACAAGACCACAGTAATAACCGGGTAGCGGGATCCAAACTGCAGCTGGCGGGACGGAAGGGGAATTTCTAAGAAGGTGGATCAGACCAACAAGGTTATCCAAGCTTAGTGGTGCCGACTCATAGGTCAAATATCGTAAATCAAGACATGTACAAATTCATATGATGCACTTATATAAACTGGCGGGACGGGGTGCTCGAAGGCACAAATGTCATTTCAAACGGGAAGTGCACATCGGGATTAGCAAAATGCTACAGTTGCAAATTCAATATTTTCGGGAATGATAACTCATAAATCATGAAGTTCAGGACAAGTATCGGGATTCGAAATTCGATCAAAGTGAATAAAGGTCCCGTATGTCAGATACAATAAAATTAGTACTCTTTGAGTTTGGAGACATTCCGAGCTCTTTATACACCTTAGGATTTTCAAAACTTTAAATGACAGCTTGTGATTTGATTTCTCTTTTCAAAGGGGTACTAAACAATGGTTACAAGTTTTCCCATCACAACAGGGTTCCCAATAGACCTCTCTCAATTCATTAAACAATTCATTTTTGCTCACAGAATGATCCCAGATGGATAGAGTCCATCGCTTGAGCGGACAAGGACTTCGCTCGAGCGACGCGCTCTCTGCGATGGTTTTGTGGGAGGTTCACTCGAGCGGATAATGGGTTCGCTCTAGCGAACATGTTGGCTCAAGCGAACAAATGGTTCGCTCGAACTAACAAGGTTCTGTGACACTCTGATAAAATTTCTGGGAGGGCTCGCTCGAGCGAATAAGGGTTCACTCGAGCGAACCTGTTGGCTCAAGCGAACAAATGGTTCGCTCGAACTAACAAGGTTCTGTGAGGAGCCTGATACAATTCTAGAGAGTTCGCTCGAGCAAAGTGTTGGAAATAGGTAGGCCTCGTGGATAGGATTTCAAAACTTTTGACCCACTTGACTCAGGGATCAGGTACCCATAAGGCCATAAACCATATCCAGGATGCAATCCCACATACTCATCTATCATGTACAACAATAAAACTAGCAACACCATGCAATAAATTAATCTACAACAAATAGAGAAGCAAATTATACCTTTGGAGCCTGGTTGTGCTCTAATGGAGAAGAAGACTTGCTAGTTAAAGAAACTCTTTCTTTTATAAGCAAACTTAGGATCTCCAAGACCTCTTAGTCTTCCACGCTATGTCCCGTATCAGATCTCTCTTCTCAAGAAGACTGGTGGAAACTGTTAGAAATAGGTGGGCCTTGTGGATAGGATTTCAAAAATTTCGATCCATTTGACTTAGGGATCAAGTACCCATACGGCCACACACCATATTCAGGATACAATCCCTCATACTCATCTATCATGTACAACAATAAAACAAGCAACACCATGCAACAAAATAATCTACAACAGATAGAAAAGCAGATTATACCTTTGGAGCCTGGTTGTGCTCTAATGGAGAAGAAGACTTGCTAGTTGAAGAAACTCTTTCTTTTATAAGCAAACTTATGATCTCCAAGACCTCTTAGTCTTCCACGCTATATCCCGTATCAGATCTCTCTTCTCAAGAAAACTGGTGGAAACTTCAAGAGAAAACCCTTCAAGAAACTCAAAGAACGAGAAGAGAACTAGAAGAGATGTGCAACTCTTGCACAAAAGGGAGGGCTGGACGTGAGATCCAAGAGTGTGTTTGTCCCAGCCCCCTTGCTTCTCCTTTTATAGCTTTAAGCAACCTCCTTCCCTCTTCTTGTACTAATTGAAATAGAAGTCTTACCTTCACACAAATTAGTAACCTTACTATTACCACTATTAGAAGTCTCACTTCAAATAGAAATAGTAACTTTCTAATTCCTTCATCTTAGAGTTCTAGTAGGATTAGTATCTTTCCAATAACTTGGGCTAGCGTAGGGACCACTAGGGATTCCATAGAAAGCTGGCTTCAACTGGGACACCGCAACCCCACATCTCATGTGCAATCCGGGCCCACAGTTAATTGCAAATAACACTACTATATAAATGCAATTAAATTCCAGTCTTAGGAATAAATTACAATGAAGACCCTAAACTTTCCGATTACCACAAGTAGGCCCCTCTATCAATATCCATGAATCAATTGGACTAAAACTGTCCCACCAATTTAAATCCACATCTTATTATCCTTGAGTCCCAATTAATCACAGTGATCATCAGTACCATCCAATTAACTCTTAATTGAGATCGGTGCGCACTTACTAATGACAAATCCATTAATTGGCACAAGGGGATAATGTAGATAGATTCCATCTTTACTATTGGATGTTTCCACAGTCCTACTACCACGTACCCAAGACACCGAGGTGTTAATCTGCAGTTGGCCTCACTCATTGGTGACTCAAAGCAAATGAATAAATAGAAACTTGAGTTCATCAATGTCTCAGGATTGAGAGCCTATTGCTAGGAAATTATGAGAGCAAACCTTAAACTTGAGACAGTATTTCATGAGGTGCTGCTCATGGTCCTTCAATACATCCAATGTACCAGCACCGTGATCTAGAATCTTACATTCGGATGATCGAGACAAATCATACTATCTCATAGTGATCAAAGTGCTGCAACCTTATCATATGAGATGCCCAGTCTCATCACCGGTTGTAAAGATATTTAAGTTTAAGATTTGTGACACATGTCTCCTGTGTGTGGATCTCATCCATACACATATATCACATCTAATATACTAATGTGACCCAGTTCATCTCATGAACCATTATGTCATGTGTATTGGTCATGTGCATTAAGTAGTAAAACACCATTCATCTCATGAAAGGAAAGCATGATATTATTGATAAATAATGAAATTAATCAATTTATTACATCATCTGATGGATTGAGTCCATACATTCTAACAATCTCCCACTTGGGCTCAATGCCAATCAGGGTTGCATCTCATGCCCATCCCATCTACATGCTGCTCAAAGACTTTAGTAGTCAAAGGCTTAGTAAAGGGATCTGCTAGATTGTCTGTAGAGCCTATCTTGGTAATAGCTATATCACCTCTCTGCACAATCTCTCTGACTAAATGATACTTCATTTGTACATGCTTCTGGCTTTTATGGCTTCTGGGTTCTTTGGACTGAGCGACTGCCCCGCTGCTGTCACAGTAAACTGTGAGCGGCTGTCGTGCGAAAGGTACCACCCCAAGTTCCATAAGGAATCTCTTGAGCCATACTACTTCCTTAGCTGCTTCACAAGCCGTTACATATTCAGCCTCCGAGGTGGAATCAGCGGTACATTCCTGTTTTATACTCCTCCAGCTGATTGCTCCGCCACCAAGCATAAATACATAACCAGAACTGGATTTCCTGGAATCCTTATCTGGCATGAAGTTAGAATCTGTGTATCCGACTGGAATGAGCTCATCACTACTATAAATCAACATGTAATCTCTAGTCCTTCTCAAGTATTTGAGAATAAATTTTACAGCAGTCCCATGTTCAGTTCCTGGATTAGACTAATATCTGCTGACTAGGCCCACTGCATGACAGATATCCGGTCTAGTACATAGCATAGCATACATGAGGCTACCAACAGCAGAAGCGTATGGTATCGACCTCATCTACTCCTTTTCCTCAGGTGTCTTAGGATACTGGTCTTTGGAAAGGTGCACTCCGTGCCTGAAAGGTGTAATACCCTTCTTGGAGTCTTGCATAGCAAACCGTACCAGCACCTTATCTATATATACAGCTTGAGATAAGCCAATCATCATATTTTGCCGGTCTCGATGGAGTTTGATCCCTAGGATGTAGCTAGCTTCTCCCAAGTCCTTCATATCAAAAGTCTTGGCCAACCAAACTTTCACTGTCGACAACATTCCTATGTCTTTCCCGAGGAGAAGGATGTCGTCGACATATAAAACCAGAAAAACTACCCTATCACCTTCACTTTTCATGTACACACGACTCATCCGGATTTTGACAAAAACCAAATGATTTGATTGTCTGGTCAAAACAAATGTTCCAGCTTCGGGATGCCTGCTTTAATCCATATCAGCTTCGGGATACCTTTTGCTCTTGGTTTTTAGCTACAAAACCGTCAGGCTGCACCATATAGATGTCTTCATCAAGATGGCCGTTAAGAAACGCCGTCTTGACATCCATTTGCTAAATCTCATAATCGAGATGAACCACAATGGATAAGAGTATCCGGATGGACTTGAGCATGACTACTAGTGAAAAGGTTTCCTCATAATCGATACCCTCTTTCTGAGTATACCCTTTCGCAACAAGCCTAGCCTTAAAGGTCTCCACTCTACCATCTGGTCCTCTTTTTCTCTTGTAGACCCACTTGCACCCAATAGGTTTAATATTAGCAGGTAAGTCCGCAAGTCTCCAGACCTGATTGGAGTACATAGACTCCTTCTCAGCTTTCATAGCATCTTGCCAACGTCTCGAATCTATGTCATTTATTGCTTCATCATAGTTACAGGGATCTTGTTCCGGTTCTTCCAGGACTGCCCTGACATTAATGGGTCCACACACATCAGTATGCACTAATTCCAATAAATCTTTGGCCCTATTGCCCTTAGATGAAAAGGGTCTTTTGGTCATTTTGCCATCCAGACAGGACTCGCAGACAGGCATTGATTCTACCACCAGTGAAGGCAAGATACCATCTTTCACTAGCCTGTCAATCCTATTTAGGTTTGTATGACCTAGCCTCAAGTGTCAAAGTTTTGTTGGATTAGATGAAGGTGACTTCCTCTTTAATGATGGTCTATTATTTGTTTCAATATCATGTATCTCATACTGATCGTCAGCCCCAAGTGCAAGGCCGCGATTGTAGTAATAACTCGGTGAAGTCCGAGGTCGATCCACAGGGAGTAATTAATTGCAAAACTTGTCCTATTGAAAAACTAATCTAGCCTATCAAAAATCTATATAAATAAATCTCTATGAAACTAATATTAAAATTTAATTACAAATCCAAATTAAAAATTACAATCTCAAATAAGAAAAAAAATCTAAGAATCCTAATCTAAAGACTGCAAAAACATAAAAGACATCAAACCACCAATTGCATAAAAGTAAATAAATCATGCATTAAAAATAAAAATCCATTAATAATATCATTCAGAAATAAGAATAAAAAAGAAAGAATTCTAAATATTCTTATTATGGAAATCACAACGTTATATTGGTAATATTAATAAAAAGACTGCAAAAACACCACACCAAGTGCGTACTGTCACTACCCACAAACACACGATGCCGATCCAAGGCGGGACACCTTGACCTCACTAATTGCGTCTTTTTAATTAAAGTAAACCAATAAACTAGAAATTTCCCAAAAGTAATCAAAACTAAAAAAATATATATTTCCTTACCCTAGATCGAATACATGAAGAAAATAGGACTTGTGCATAATCCCATCTTTAAATCTTCAATCCTTTTTACCAATGGAGAAGTAGATGGCTGGTTGATGATGGAGCGACGGTAGCAATGGCGGCGGCGTAAAGGCGTAGAAATCCAAGTGGTGGTGTGCCTTAGGGAAGGCCTTGGATGAAATTGTGATGGAAGGATGAGAGGTGGAGAAAAATTAATGGAAAAAGGGAAAATATGGGTTGTTGGTCGTCCAAGAGGGATAGGGGATATGGAATGCCCGTGCAACCCTTTTTTTGGCTCATTTTATAATTTTTTGATAACTTGGGTTGCAAGGTTTTAATTTGGGTAAGGATTAGTAGTGTGGGGTCCAAGTTGGATTAGGATTAGGAGAGTTTTAGGAGAGTTTCAAGCGATTTTCCAACTCCTTATCTTCTTGGATTTCCTAGCACACCATCCTACTAAAGGTAGGATTTATTTATTTCTCATGCAACTTTCCCACTTGGGCCCACTTTAGATTTAATTCAAAATTTGAAACAATATGGGCAGCCCCTTTTTGTGTTGTGTTGGACGTGTGATAGCATTAGGAATGGGGTGTTGGACGTGTGATAGTCTTTGAGAAAATCTTGGGTTGCAAGATTTCAAATCTTGGAAGCCTATCTTCATTGAAACCCAAATTGTAAAGTCTTTAAGGAAACTTGGACTCTTTGGAAGTTATCTCCAACTTGATTGCTTAGAAAGATCTTCCCAATTTTTTTTTGAACTCTTCATGGCTTGGAAAAGTATCCTTAGATGGGCCCACTTTCTCTCATTGGAATTTATGCCAAATGTAGATGGGTCCCATGGTGCATTTGCTTCATCAATTCTCTTTCGTGGGCCCCAATTTCTGAAATTCCCTACAAAAATAAAAATAAATATCAAAGAGTAATCTATTCATATAGGGAAGGAATTATGCAAGATGCGGGCCCAATAAAATGTCACCATTTTATCAAATCTTCAATTAAATCAATGGTGAAAATAAAATTCATCAATTTTATTTGTAAATAAAAAAGTTATGAGAAATTTATGACTTCCAATGCCAAAAATAGAGAAATTCATGATTCTATGTAAAAATGCAATTTTTCAATGAAATTTTGACTCGGATTCAAACTTTGATGCCCATAAACAAAAAATCATGATTTTCTACTAAAATCATCCATAATTTGAATATTAAGTCCTTAATTAATCTAAAATGATGATGAAATTATGCATTTTTACGGACTTATCACATACATTGTGGGAGTTAACAAATAAAGCCCATTGGTTACCTTACCAGAACATACAAAAGTACCATTCCTCTTTATGACAACTTCAGTACCAAAAGTAATGGAATAACTTTTATTCACCAAATTAGAAACTGAAATTAAATTCCGTCGTAAAGATGGTACATATAATGTGTCTGACAAAACCAACTTATTATTTGAAAAACATAAAGTAATGACTCCCACTGAAACAGCCTCCGCCTTAGCGTCAGATCTTAGGTTGACAATGATTTCTCTGTCACTAAGCCTCCTGGTTTCCCTGAACCCCTGCAACGTATTACATATGTGATTAGTTGCCTCGGAGTCCGCACACCAAGATTCTAAAGTACCAGTTGCAAAACTAACTTCAGAAATAAGTGACTCAATCATACCTGAGGTCTTCTTCTTAGACAGATATTTTGGACAATTCCTTTTCCAATGTCCTATCTTACCACAATGGAAACACTTTCCTTTTGTCCCTGTACCCTTAGCCTTGGCCACGCCACTATTAGGACCATTCTCCACCTTAGGACCCTTCGGAACTAATTTCTTTTTGTATTTCCGTCCTTTGCCTTTCTCAGCTTGGACTTGGCATCTGACTTTTCTATCACTAGGGCAGTTGACTTCTTCTTCATAATCCCTTCAGTCACTACCAGTTGGCTAGACAGCTCAGCCAGAGTCCGATTCATCTTATTCATTTATAATTAACTTTGAAATTGTTGAATGAATCTGGCAGTGACTCAAGGATTACATCGATCTGCGATTCTACATCAATCGCAGCCCCCAGTACATCTAACTCATTTAATGAGTCCATCATTTTCAACATGTGTTTTTGTACCGATGTACCTTCAGCCATCTTGGTGCTAATGAGCACCCTCGTAGCTACCTACCTAGCAGGCCTACCCTGTTCCGCAAACATCTCCTTTAAGTTTGATATAATATCGTATGCAGTCTTATAAGATTGATGTTGGTGTTGCAAAACACTAGACATGGATGCCTAAATGTAACATCGGGCCATCTAATCGTCTTTGGCCCATTTGGTGTATAGTTCCTTTTCTTCTTCCGATGCATCCAGGCCAGGCTCATCAACGGGGGGTTTGGTAAGGACATATTTATATCCTGAAGCAGTCAGGACAATATCTAGGTTCCATTTCCAATCTACATAGTTGGATCCCACCAACTTATTTTGGTTGAGGATGGTCGCAAGTGGATTGAAAGTATTGGAATTCATGCTTGAAATACTGTAGCACATAACCATACATTCAATTAATGAATTTAAATGACATTAGGTTTTAGTATTCTACCAAATTTATGTGGGAATCCTCATAACCACAAAATTCAGAATACATCGGAATCCCAATCCCTAGGGTATGCCTCCTTGGGGAGTGCAAATACCACCTAGATTAGTGCGGATCAAGGTTGGTCAAAATTATGATTATGACTAACTATCCATGATCCCCATCATTCATTATTATCTAGGTATCTCATACCAAATAATGTATGACTTCCGGTTGGCTTCGATTTTTAAAATACATGAGGCAAATCCTTGGGGATACTACATCATTATTTTAGTTAGGTGTGACCCACCAACTAGCATTGCATGACAACCGTTGCGGGTAGCTCCTCCTTGGGGAGTGGGCCCCCGCCCCGTCTCACCAACACTATCCATAGGAGATCCATGTCTAGTAACCAGACAAATACAAGCCCTCCCTGGGGAACGGCCATTCTCAAGATGGCGCGAGGCTAATACTTTCCTTACAATGGACCTATGGTGGAAAACCATGGGGATTTTTAAATATAAATGCACCGCTCCCACTTCATATTTTAGAATTAAGGATTTCCTTATATGTATATGGGCCCAATATATAGACATCAAATCATCTCATGATATGACCAATGATTGGTTCCAGGTCAAGTTATTTTATAGAAAGTCCAGTTTCTTAAATTAGTGTTACCAATGGATCCATCTCATGGGCTCACCAACTCTAATTAGAACTCTTTCCAAAAATTAATTTGATTTGACCAATTTTGGAAACTGCTATGTTTGGATCAGATTTGGAACCATTCTAAAACAAGCAACCATTCACAAATAAAAAGTACTAAAATTAGAAACTAGTCCTCTCCTCCACATGGCCCAGGCGGAATAGACTTCTTGAACTTCTAGACTTTCCAAAACTTTGGGATTCCTCAAACTCTTTGGGCATCTCCAAAACTCTTTTGGTAATCTTCAAACTCTTTGATTAGGAGTCCAACTTCACTTTCCTTCTTCGTCTCGGACATCACCAGAATTTACTAATTTTTGAAAATTACATAAATTCCTATGCCTCAAGGATGAGACTTACATGGTAATCTAAACATTAAAATAAAAGGGCTATACGGAAATTCACCATGCCTTGCCCTTTCACGGGAAACCAAGGAAACCATGATGCCCTTTACACTTAGCCACAAATAAACCAATAACCATATAAAAGAAAGTAAAAGTTGTGGGCCATATGGAGAGGATATTGTTGCGACCCCGGACCGAGGCCGCGGCTTGGTGGTGACGATGAGTAAGATTATTTGAAAGATGATTAAACCTCCCACAGGTTCCCGTGGTGAGGGTTCCGAAAAACACAAGGAACAACCAGCTCACATGATCAAGTATGCGGAAGCGCGTGGCAAATCACATCTTAACAAGTCATGACAGAATATAAACATAATGTCATCAAGACTAAAATATCAGAATGAAGACATAACAAGGCATTCCCATAAATTTAAGTTGTAAAGTTAACCAAGTATGTTAAGTTATTACAGTTCCCAAAATAAGAGGCCAACAAAGGCCAATACAACACCAAAAGTATATAAAAACCCAAAGAGGTGATTCAACGGAACTCATGACCCGTCCCAACGCCTAGATGACGTCGTCGGGTTGCCACTCACGGGCTAAGGTAGGCCCAACAGCCTCCTCCTGGCACTCCTCCTCAAAGGGATGGTCTCCTGCACCTGGTCACCAAAATACAAGCATCAAACACGACGGTTTGGCAAGAAATCATTTTAAGTGAAAGCATG
>QPKB01000283.1:15000-25008 GCA_003546025.1 Camphora micrantha
CCAAGTTCTTTCTCTTCTTTCTTTTTTAGTTTAGTGACAGTTCATCAAAACAATTGTCCAAGATTGCTAGATCGAGCACGCGACGCGCATAGTCTTTAGTCCAAGAGCGGGTTGTCTCCTCTTCTTAATGTCTACTACTTCCTTGCCTCCCCCTTTTCAGAGATCTCCTTGTTCTCTTCCCAGATTTTCCTCCATACCTTCGCCGCCTTCTTCATCATGTTGTTCCATCCTTCAGGGATGTTCGGTAGGTGTCCGGGCCTCCTTAAAAATCCTTCCGACAAGAATGCTGCTTGAACATTGTAAGACATGGAACCGTCTCTTTCTTGTGAACACTGATCATAAGTGGCAAAAGCCGCCGGAATCCTCATTTTTTGTCCATAAGCTCTCCTCGCAACTGTCAGAATTTCAAATGTTTTTTTATACACTGGCGCAGATGATTGCCCCTAAGGCACCGATGGACCAACGCCTTCGTCTATCACCCGAATTTGTTGATTCACGGCGTCGAGTACTTGCACTTGAGATCTCGTGACTCGACCTGTAGACGGTGATACCGCCACCTTAGGAGACGTGATCTTCTCTTATTCACTTGTGCTGGTGGCGGAGAGGTCGGCGCCTGTGTTCTGGCTCTGGGGGTGTTCCCTTTCTCTTCTGCGGTTAGGTTGCCATCTAGGTCTCGGTCGGGGGTGACTTCACTATTATGGTCTCATTCTTCCCTTCCCTTGATTCACGATCCTTGCAGCTGAATTAATCCCCCATGTGTCGGGACCTGAACCGTGGTGCTCTTCTACAGCTTCTTCTACATAGGCTCCTCAACTTCTGGAATTGAGAAAGACACCTTTCCAAGCCCGAACAAGATCGGAAGAACTGATCGCTTTCTACAAAAACAAAATAGTTATCTACTAGCCATCTTTTGTTTCTGTGAGAATGCCGTAGGACTAAAGGAATTTTTGAAGCTGAACATGCTCCAAAGATGCCTAAAGCATTTCGCTTTGATCAATCGACTGTCCGCCGAGTGAAACGGTTCCTCGCTAAAGAAAACCAAAGTTCCACTCCAACCAAGGAAAGAGATAGATCACATCTTGGCCAAATGCCAATCCTCCTATAATGAAAGAGAAAAAGAGTTTAGTTTCGAGAACGAGAATCATATATTTTCTCATGTATTTATAGTAGTAAGAAGACACTAAGACGCACCCACTACACACCACACACTCAGACGAGTAGCGTGGTCCTTCCCCCATCGAAGAGCCACGTATCCAGGGTTGACCACATCATCACTGTTTGATCAAGGTGTGGCCACGGTCTCCATGGGGTCAGTTTGAAGTATGTCCGACGTTCCGTAGAGATTTGTAGTCCCTCGGAACGCAACTCCCTTATGAGGTGGAAGACAAGACAGACGGATTCCACTTCATAGGTACCATTCACGTCACGCGAAGGCTCGCTCAGAACACGTACCAAGCCAAGAAAGAAGGAGTGCTCCACTCCGAAAGAGAAGGAACGGAAAGAGCAGGCGGCATCTCTCGTCGCCTTCACGGATTTTTGCATCTGAATGACCGAAAAAAGAGAGCCGAAGTTTGTTTCGGGATCGGAAAGGTCGGCCGATCAGGATCAAAGATGACTGCCTAGTGGCGCCGAGCCCACTAGGAAGACCCGCGTTTCAGAAAGATAGACACAAGGAACGCGAGGAAGAGGGCGACACGAAAAGGAAATCGCCCTCCTGAAACGGTATCCTCGTACGGACTTGACAGCTTCAGCGTACAAGGACCCGGGCTGAGACCAGAACATAGAACACATCACCATAAGTCTCAGGAGGGGTCATCCCCGTGGTAGGAAACACGTCCCAGTTCCTTACCTCCAATTACCCGACTAGACTCCACTCCTTACCCCTTAGCCCTTACCATACCATGAAACCCCTACCTTACCTTAACACCCCATACAACTACCACAATATCAAACCTTACCCTCCCCCCAGAATAAAAGCAAAATTGCGGTAAGTGCAAGCCCGAATGAAAAAACAAACTATTAGAAGCGGCTTACCTATCCTTTTCTAAGTAACCTGGCATACGCCCCAGCCCTGATCCGAACAGGACAACAACAATTCCAGGAGACAGGCGTCCTGTCTGTTCTGGCTGCTGAGCCGAGAATCCGTTTTTTGATCCGGACGGAGCCAATAGCTGCCTTGATTTTTAACACTTTCGTACAGTTCTGATACACAGAACTGAAGTCCCTATCAGAATGGTATCCTCGAGTGACTCTGAGGGGCTTCTAGTCCTTCCTTCTTGACTCGTTTCGCAACGACGAAGTAAATTCCATTGATTCTTTGGCCCCGGGCCTCACCGGTGAACTCGAGGGAGCTGCTAGCTTAAGTTCTTTACTCAGCCTCAATGGGAGTTGTTCAAGCCCCGGAAACAAACAGAGTCAATAGAAAGAAGCTCCGGCGGGCGGCCCCGGCTTCTGGCTCTCTTGATCAGGCCGTCGTATTTTTGGGAGGCGACTCCCGAAGCAGGGGAGCCACTCCTAGACCAGCAGAATTACATGAACGAGCGACAAGACCGATTGCAAGCCCTACACTAGTAGAGAGGTCTGCTCTAGCCTCTCACCATAGGTCCAGCAACTCTGAATACAGCTCTCGTTAGAGGCATGCCCTCTTTGCTCGCTAAAATTCTCTGATAGTGATAGTGGGCCTTGCTACGGCTGCTGCTACAGCTACAGCATCATCTGTAATGCTCCTCTTCTCTGAGCCGCACCTGTCATCTCAGTTCAGCGGTCAATCATTTAAAAAGTATCCTTCAATTAATGAATAGTGCAGGCAGGGTGAGCTTGTGCTCATCCAAAGCGCTAGCGAAGGCTCCCCCATTCCCACCGGGAGCCCCTCCCCTGGTCGCAAACAGGGCCGACCGGGAGGCGTGAGAATCCGAGATTTGGTCTGTCGTCCTCCTCATTATAGTCCTCCTAGAATCAATAGCATTTCGTCGGAATACATCCTGTCTTTTCACCTTAGTAGTCCTATGCATAGTCAGTACTATAGCCCCAATCATGGCTACTAATAAAATAGGACTAGGAACCAAAAACCGGACGGAATAGTAGGTATAAAGTAAATTGCCCAATGTTTCCAAATTAGTCCAACTTCGTACCTTTCCGGCATGAACCGTATATCTCAGAGAGGTCGTATTTCTGTGGGTTGGTAGTAATGGAATGGTTTCATTATCTAAAATGAAGAACATTTCCCACCAAAGGATCAGTCCAATAATACCACTCACTGGTAAATAGCGCAATACTTCTTCGTGAGTCTCCGCTATTTGAATATTGAACATCATAACCACGAATAGGAATGAAGCGGCAATAGCTCCTATATGAACTACTGGGGAGATCATAGCGGAGAAGTCGAGACCTAACAAAAGAAGTAAACCTGAAGTGTCGCGAAAGACTGGGATGGGAAACGAAACGGGATGTACCGGATTTTTAGCACGTACAACCATCAAACCAGAGACTAAAGCAGGGCTCGACGAAACAGAAAGTATCATGGTACGTCGTCCTTCCCGGAAATGGAGCTTTCATGCTGGAGCAAGAACTAGCATGAAAGTCGATCTATTACGACCAGCGCGGTTGTTCGTATTTCATTTTCTTCTTCCAAGCCCAGCCCTTCTTAGAAAGCACTCACTGAGTTACTTACGGAATCCTCAAATCTCTCTCGACGCCGAGAATGATTTATGTGTCCAGGTCGATCAGAGGTTCGGCTTGCTTCTCCCCCACCTTTTTTGCGTTCTGGGGCCCGTAATAGAGTACCCTTTCTTCCACCTCCGAAGGATGGAGGGGGTATACAGCGAAAGAAGCGTCGAAGGGCGGTCCTCCTTATCTTATCCAGCAAAACACGTCCATAGAAAAGAAAATAAGGCTCGGCAAAGACGACAGAAACTAGGGATAGTTTCTTTTCATCCATGCCTGAAGCATGCTTTTATAGTACGTGCTTCCCTCTCCCTTA
Organism: Camphora micrantha; assembly: GCA_003546025.1. Lineage (NCBI taxonomy): Eukaryota > Viridiplantae > Streptophyta > Magnoliopsida > Laurales > Lauraceae > Camphora > Camphora micrantha. Next base: position 18,980 of record QPKB01000283.1, read on the forward strand.
CTACGGAGCTGCTTTAGGATATAGCGGAGAGTTGGGGGGCGCTCGTCGTCTTGATCATCAATGATCCATTTAGTCATTAGACTAAAATCGACATAGTTGATTTGATGACTGCCCCCTCGTATATCTCTTTGACTGCATCCTCAATCTGTTGGATTAGGTCCAATTTTGATTCTTCGATTCTCGCTCCTACTGGGCGGAGTACTCAAAATATCTTCAATGATATCCGGAGTACTCCCCCTATTTTGGGCTATCTCCGGTAGCAGCCTCGGCGGCCCAAAGTCACGCCAAGGCTGCTCGGGATTGGCCCCCCCAGCGGGAAGCGGGTGAGCGGTATGAGCCGCCCCGGCTGGAGCCGGTTCCTGAGCCGCCAGGGGCAGCCATTGCCTGTATAAGGCCGCCTCGTTTTCCGCAAGAGATCGGGGGACAAGTTCCCCCGAGCGTCCCCCCCGGGGGGCCAGCCTCACTCAATTCGAGATCGAGAGAATCATCCGCGCAATACGCGACAGGGATTATGTCAAATAAAGAAAGTCAGAAAATGTTTGAAAATAACAAACATAAATGAAAGTAAAAAGAGGTACAAATCGATAAAGATAAAAGACCAAAAAACAAACAACATATTTTTCCAATAAAATAAGAAAAAAATCGTTTAAAAAAAAAAGCTATTATAAGATTTTTTCTCATTTGGAAACGTTATCAGCATCTATCTTTCAGCAACTGAACGGGAAGATCTTTGATCAATTAAGGTTATAGGTCTGCCTTAGCTTACCTAAGGTAAGCGTCAGCATTGGACCTCCCAACAACAACCCCCATTTTGATTTCCCATAGCATAGGTCCCTGACGGCTATTCGAAAAGCAACAGGGGGGCTCTTCGCCTTTTGTTAAGAAGGCGGTCTCATGGACCGGTCGCCTTTGGTACTTTTGTAGTCAATTTAGTTCAGTAGCGCCTAAATAAAGAAAATAGGGCTATAAGTAGGCCGTTTGCTATTGCTATAAGGGCTGCTCGCCTTTTGACGGCTTGGCTTCGCTATCGCTCCTATGTAGTGGTCGGCCTTCAAAGTAGTATTCCTACCATACCAGAATGCCTACGGACTAGAAGCTTCGCCAGAAGCAAGCAAGACGAGTAAGCTAAAATCGCTTCGTAGACAAGGCTCGTTCCGTGCTTGACTTACGAGCTCGTGTAGTAAGGCCTCGCCCCTGTAGCTTATGGGCTTATGCACTCCACTCGCAGTCTACTAAACGAGCGTTAGAGCGAATTGAGCGAGCGAGCGAAGCCTTCAATTTAGTAGCTTCCCCCCTTTTCCCTCACCCTACAATTTCATTTCCGCTTAAGCTTCCCCGGTTTGGTTGGTTTGGGGGATTAATTTAATTGATTGGATACCCGAGAACCATAATCTTTCAAAGAAACAGCTTCTACGACGATAGATAGGGGTCAGGTTTGGCATCTATGCCCCCTGCCCTCCAAACAGTATGGGAGCCTTTCAGCTCGTACTGCTCACACTCCTAGATCTTCACGGCACCTCCTCCACCATAGTGTGAGCTGGGAGCAGCTCCGAAAAGCTAGGCCTACTTAAAAATGAGCTTTCAAGTACAACAACACCACGAAAAAAGTACGGTTGCCCACTGATCTGATCATAGGTGAAATCCAATCCCTTCGCTTCGCGCCAGGCTTGGAAGCCGTAAGTCAGGCTCCCTTCGCCTCTCGGAAGCGAGAAAGCAAGCAGCAAGCACGTCGGGCTGAGTCAAAGCTGAAAAGCCCCGATCTAGTAAGCCCTATATAGTAAGGCTAGATAAGGGCTTGAAAAGCGAAGCGAGCCAGAGTAGCGCGCTAGCCGTTTATCTCACCTTTTTCAGATGTCCACCCCGAACCGAAGGGGCGGAGGGCGCACAACCCCTTCTCCGCTCCTTTCCTGAGCGTTTCACACTAAGCTCTTCGATCCTGCCCCGCGCCTCTCTAGGCTTCGCTATCGCTCATGACTGGTATATGGATCTCTCTATGTAGTGGTCGGCCTTCGTCAAGCTTCGCCAGAAGCGACTAGTCGCTTCCCGAATGCCTCTGTACTATAGTATGGTCTAGTCTTTCCAATGCCTCCTTCCTTGCCGCCAACGCACGCTACTAGGAGAGTAAGCAAGCTACCTTGCTTGCATTCTATTCTATAAGCGAAGCGACTTGTCGAGTCTACGAAGCTTCGTAGTTGCTTCCCCCCTTCGCCTCGCCATGCCACTAGATCCATAATGACCGGCGAGTCGGAACATGTACGAATATAACCACGCGGAGCGCCGGGCCGGCCTATCGAAGAAAGAGATCATTGAGCCTATTTAGCCGTACCGTAGGGCTGGGAATCGCAAGAATGGATAAGTCCTCTATTGAATTGAATGGGGTGGGAAAGACAGGTTCGGAAATGGCCGGATTAGCAGGAGGGAGGGCGGCCCCACCCTGAAACAAAGGTGTACGTACATAAATAAAGAGGCTGGTTATGTCCGTCTCCTTCCCATCTATCTTGACCGGGAAGAGGGGGGAGGCTCTTGCGGAAGCCCCTGCCCGCCCTTCTCTATTTTGAGGGATCCCTCATATTGATGATTCCAGGCTTCCCGGACTCGTAACAGACGGCTAGGAACAAGAAGAGGGTCAGTAGTCTCTGCCGTTGCAGGTCCTTCTCCTTCCGCGGAGACGGCCCCCTTTTTTTTGTTTTGTTCGTTCACCGCGGCACGAAATCATGAAGAAGCTGGAATAACTCAGAAAGAGAGTGGCGCCTAGCCGTTGAGAGCGTCTGTTGTCTTTGTAGAGGAACAGTACGATCTTGGACTGGCCCCCTTCGCATGACCTAGAAAGAAAAAGAGGTCCGTGCTACTATAAGGCCTCTAAACTCCTCCCTCAGGACACTGTTGCGTTGCCATGGGGACGGGGTAGCCCCGACTTCCATAGGTCCTTGGTTCGACCTCCTAATGAGAATTGAGGTCCTTGCGCGGGCGTCTCATCCCTAAGACTTGCTTGCTCTGTATGGAGTGCCCCGTGGTTCCTCGAGTGCCAGCCGCAGAGAGGAATGCCATCAACTAGGGCGCTATTGGCCACTAACCACTCGCTCGCCGGCCGCTCGGGCTCCGCGTTTCAAGTTCGTTATCCTAACCGTCTCCTCTGCTCCACCGGGAGCCTGGCCCCTTCTTCTATCTTATCTACTGCCTTGCTCCTCGGCTCCCTACTGCTCCAGCCGCTCGCTGTAATAGCTTGCTTCTCGGGTGGCTCGCACCCCGGGTGGTGCGGCTGAGCCAGAGTGGGCTCAGCAGTCGGCCTATGTATCCGGGCGCACGCGTAGAGGCATGATTAGTTCCACGAATCTCACTGCACTGACCATAGTAAACTCCTTCTCGTTTTACCGAAATGGAGGTCTGATTTGAACGACCAGGTACAGCATCACATTTGACACCTGAGGAAGGTACAGCCCAACTATGAGGTACATCAGCAGGTGTTACAATCATACGTAGATGAGTTTTGGCTGGTACAACCACTCGATTGTCCACTTCTAATAAACGTGATTGACCCAATTCTGGATCATCTTCTGGAATCGTATAACTGTCAAAAGTGAGTGACTGTTCATCGGAACTGTTATAGTCCGAATACTCATAAGGTTGGGTCGACGCCCGCCTCCCCCCAAACTGTACTTGCAAGTTTCCCCGCAAAAAGCTCTCCACGCCTACTCTTAGAAAGAGCACTATTCTTCTTTAGTTAGGTAGTTCTCCCCTCTCTCAGAGACCGTAAGACCCCGGTGGAATCGAAGGCCCTACAGACAACAGGGGACCGTTTCTCGCCCAGCCCTACCTACTTCAGTGAAGCTGGAACCCGCAAGAGTAGGCCAAAAAGCCGTATCGCGCGAGGCGCTCACTTTGGCCTGGTTCCACACACATGAGACACGCAGAAGGTATGGGACGACCAGTTCACTACGGAAAGCGAATTCGATCCTATATCCTATAGTCGTCTTCTTTGTTCGATAAATGCGCAGTGGAAAGGGATGCTAGTCGGCTCGGCGAAGTTGTAGGCCCCAATAGATCAGATCAAGAGTGATTCCTCACCTATCCTGTCAGGGGCCCAGTCGAACGCTCGAGTATAGATTCCCTATGCTCATGTGAACGGCCGGGGCCGGCCGGCCCGTAGATCTAAAAGGATCCATCCATAGGCCTGACCGGAAATCGTTTGTCCACGAACAAAACAAAAACAAAGTCAAAGTAGTAGTATAGTAGTCGTTCATGAGACCTCGAATTCCCACGTTCTAGCGTGCATTATGCCAGCTGGTCCCACCCCCATTGAGTCACCCTTCTTTTTTCTTTTATTTTTTGAATCGCTGCAGCAAGTCAGTTGCAAGGCGCTCAAGACCTGTTCGGACGTGAGCTGAGCTTCCAACAAGAAGATCCTACTACTGCTCATTCCAGCGGACGGACCGCTCCCCCTAGCTTTTGAGTTTCGCGTACTTCTTTTTCTCACCAGAATGCATGTGAAAATCAACTAACCGGCCGGTGGGTGATTCTGGTTCTATCTCCCGCTTGATCCCAGTTTCCATTCCCCTTTCTTCAGGAGGTTAGGTTCGGGTCGGAGGGACGGGGCGGAGCGCTCCGTTGTTCACCGCTAGTTTATAGTACAAGTCTATCAGAAGTGGTTTCGGTTTTGTTTTAGTATGGTCCAGATCGTCGGAGCCCGGAGCCAGGTGATACCGCGATTGATTGAGCGGGGCGGGGAGGTGCGAGCTTCAACTCGAAACCCTTTCGGTCACTCGCATTAGGGCATTCCGATCGCTTCTCGTACTACTCCCTCGCCCCTGACTGGAAAGGAGACATACAACATAGTTAGTCGGCCCTATTCATTCCATTCCTGAAAGGAGCAAGCAGCAAGCAACGGCTTCAAAGCAACGAGCGGAGCTTCAAAAAAAGCGAAGCGAGCCAGCAAACGAAGGAGCAAGTGTAGGCGACCCCAAGGGAGCAAACGAAGGCTGAGAGCCGCTCGAAAGCCGGAGTGCGCTAGCGCGCACTGGAGTTTTCTTCGCTGGCTCGAAAGCCGGAGTGCGCAGGAGCGCACTGGAGTTTTCGGAGCTTGTTCCGGCCCCTATGTTGTAAGGGTGCGCTAGCGCGCCCTTCCGTCTGCCGTAGCGCGCTAGCCTTATCAATAGAAGGCGCGCGGGAGTTTTTAAGCTTGCTGCTATGCTATAAGTAGCGCGCTAGCGCGCGTACTCATCTTTTTTTTTTCTGAAAAAGAAAAAAAAAAAAGTCATTCAGACCGATCACGTCTCGAGTAGAATTGTCCAGTCTTGCCCCGGAGTCACGGTAGACCCTATTGAATGACAAAGGATAGACTAGACTGGACCACATTTACCAATGAATCCAGAGATTTCTCCGACATGGATCGATGTATCTCCAGAAGAGATAGATAGGTATATGTCTTTCTTTCGAAAAAAAAAGATGAAAAATAAGATTTAGATTATAATAAGAATAAGGAAAGAGTCTATATCCTATATCGATCATAGGATCACTCTATGAATAGGTCAATTCTCTGTGACCTCCCACCGTTCACGACATCCCTTGCTTCTCGCTGCGAACGGCTCCTCGGTGGAGGAGTAGAAGCGCTGGTCCCCTTCGGTCAAGTGCTTGTGCCTGCTGTTACCTACCGTAGGACCTCCGTCCCCGAAGCGAAGAAAGAGGAGCAGAACAACAGGTTTGTTCCTCGTTCCCCGCCCAGTAGTTCCGCAACTACTCCGTGGTTGGTTTGCCACGGGATCCCCCATTTCCGAAAGGTTCGGGGCCGGCCTTTAGGTCCAAAGTTGTATGCCACTTGCTGTGGTGCCGATAGATTCACTACTTCAGCGCCGTTTATCGGACATTTGCAGGCTGAGCATCCTATTTCTAGTATATCGCTTCCACACCGAGAAGAGGGATGTTGGGTACCTCGCCAGCACAACAAGAATGGAACCATATGGCTCCCTATGCTGGGCAGCATTTCGGGTATAGGTCTAACCCCAACTCCCCGTTTCTGGCATGCTATAGTTCTT
>QPKB01000283.1:25822-48193 GCA_003546025.1 Camphora micrantha
GTCGACCCGGGACTAGCCGTTGGGACATTGTTTTGCTGCTATAAAAAGTGGTTCATTCTCCCTTGAAAAAAATTTGATGATCCAAGAGGCCCATCTTGAGGGGTTTTTGAGCCAATCAAAGGGAATATGGACTAAGGGATGAAGGGGATCATTAGGAAAGCTAAAGCTTGGGATTAATGAGTTAAAGAAGACAGGTTTTCTGTTGTCAGACCCTTTTTCGTGCCGTGTGACCTAGTGCAGACCCCACAATTCGCAGTTTTTTTGGTAACACATCTTGTGTCGATTTGCATATACCTTATTGAGCGAAAGGGATTTCTTTCTAGCTCATCATAGAGAACGGCTTTGATGGTTTCGAATGTTGGAACGCTGATGTTTACAACGTTCCTGAAGGGCTCGTCTTCCCTTTTGAGGCTCTGGGCTTTAGCTTCTAGGGATGAGTTCCCTGCTTGTGAGTCGGATGCTTTTAGGGTTTTGGGAAAAGATTGTAGCTCTTCATGCGACACAGTGTTCCTCACGAATGTCTCAACTCATTACTTCATTTTTGAAGGATTTTGGACAATTCGGAAAAAAAAGTTGTAAATGGATAACAGCATGGGTTGAGAGGACGACAACTTGGGGATAATCAACGAGTAAGGAAGTCAGAAAAAACAATATGGCCCGTAACTCATGCATTTTCCTAATGACTCGCATCACTTTTCCCTCATCCAGAGTTCTTCTATACTCATGGTGAGAAAGGAAGTCATCGACTTCTTTATTCCTTACAGCGAGCTTACCTCCTCGTCACTCAGCTGGATGGCTATCGTCCTGGTTGGTCCAATTGTTAGAGGCTCGAGATGTGGAGTTTCTCGTGTTACGAGCACTCCTAAAATAGACTCCTTGGTCTAAAGATTTTTCAAAGTTTATCGCGTGTCTCGAGCAAGATCCTTGAAATCCTATCCTGGCTCTAGTGACACGATTGGGTTGGGGAAGTCTCATATTCCGAAAGCTCACGATGGTAGAGATTTGAAGAATCCTACTCTCCAAAGGCATCACTATATCGTCTTGAGATTTTCCCATGAGGCATCCTAGGAGAGAATGATGTTTGCGCGCTGGTTTCCACCATTCTCTTCACGTAGAGCTTATTTACTCTTTCCGAGCGATTTCCCGTTAGGCTTCGGATTTCCTTCTCTAAAGAAGAGAGACCTAACTCTCTAGGGTTGCTGTTGGTAAGAGACAGGATATCATGGACGTCTCGCTGAGGCTTCCAGATACAACTAACTGTATTCCGGGGAGGATCAAGACCAAAGTTCGTAGTTCCTGTCTCCTTGGCCTACCGTCTATCGGATAGTCCATGAAGGGGTTCTCATGACCTATTGGTTGATGATAGGGTTCTAGTTGGCTCCTCTTTTCCCAATGTTTAGGGATACAAATCTTGACTCTCTGTCTAGATTGACCGGGATAGATCGTTCTAAAAGAATGCACTTCCTTGGTATGGAAAGAAGCCTGGTTCTGGCTAATATTATTGTTGAGGTTCTTTCTTGTCCAAGTGAAAGTCGAAACCCGCACGTTAATTAACGATTCCACAGGCGATCTCGCAGTGTTGGCGAAGAATCCTTTCCAATATTTTCACATCCGGAGGGACCAGTCTTGAAGGATGACAACAGGGATAGTACTACAGGACTTAACAGAGATTTGATTAGGGAACGCTAATAGAGATCCTAATGAAGGCTTTACTAGGGATCCTAATAGGGAACTTAGCTCGCATGTGAGAGAGAAAGGTACTTGGAGATGGTTCTAGATTCCTAAATGAGTCATCCATACCCAGAGTGTGATCCTTTTTTGACAAAACGACTTGTCTTTTAGACGTCAATGGTTTAGGATAGGTTTCCTGCCCCGCGAGGTGACAAACTTGGCACCTCATCAATAGGAGTTTTCCAAACTTGGTGTAGACGTGGGGATAGTAGGCTCTGTTCTATCGAGGCAGATTGGATTGTACTGGGAAAGATATCCAACGGGCTAGGTTCATGATTGAATATTCTGCCGGCGTCTCTACCTAATGACGAGGTGAAACCTTTGAGGGAGAGGCCGAAATTAGGATAGCCTTCCGGGACATGATTTGGCTCGGACTGCACCGTGTTAGAGCACCAGCATGTACTCCTTTGAGATAGCATTTGGTCTTAGGATTGGTACTGACCAAGTGATCAGAGGGAAAAAGGGTGCAACGTGCTAGACCTAAAACTTCAACAGGAGTTATTTTGTTTCCTAATCTTTTGGGAAAACTTTGACTACCAATCCCTCTTCTGGAAAGAGAGTTCCTCTCTCCGTTACACCCATAATGGAGTATGCCAATTCTTATCTGAGGGTGAAGGTACTCAAGTTTACTGGACCGTCTTACTTTTCTTATGAAAGAATAATAACTCCCCTTGAGGGAGAACTTGTTTCACGGGACTGCCTAAAGGTGTTAAAACAACTAAAAAACTTAATGAAGGACTATGGCAGAAAATCCTTAGGTCAAGGTGCCCTCTTGGCAGACTATGACCAATTGGATGGTTAGAGAACAGGGCTCCCCATCGAACTTTCTTTTGGCCTTTCTTTCGCCAGCAATGGGGATCTCTCATGACTCTTAACATTTCTCGTTGTCGAGAACGATGCGGGTGGCATCTACAGCTCGGGTCAACCACTCTTTTTCGTTTATGGTTTCGTATCTCAACAAGTGCAAAGATAGCCAGATTGAGGGGAGTCATTCCCTCTGGGGTTATCGTAGGGAACTCGGTTGTATTCCCTAATGTCTTGATATTGAAAAATCCTAGGCAATTGGCTACCTATAGTATAGGATTCGTGGAGACCAGGCACCTAAGATACTCATAGCTAAGGTGGCGAGAGGCTTCTATTGAATTATTCAGAGGTTGTACTCGCCTTGAGCCTTTTGCCAAACGATTGAGAATACCTTTCAAAATATCTGTTAGGCACTCATCGTTAGAGAGTCGGGCTTTAATACCACTAGAGCTCCTCTTATAGCTTCATAAGAGAGGCTGGGGTGTCTTAGCATGAGCTCCCAGTTGGGGATATTCGAGGTTGTCTACGAAGGAGGCAAGGGCTTTGATGTGTAGGTTTTTCTTCCTCTTTCGTGTCAAAAGGGAGATTTGTATCATTTATCGGATTTCGTTTTCCGATTTCAAGAGGGTGAGGTTTTCTTTAGAGTGATCTAACTGAATCCTCGTTACAAACATGATCAATCTCTCCTTGTTTTTCGTATCTGACCTTGACATTTTCAATCGATTTCCCATGTCTAGCGATCCCTCTTTGGGTTTTTGGATTAGGACCAATCCCTTCTTTTTGCAAGCGGAAGAAAAAGGGTTATTGTGGCCAGACCCACTATTGAAATGTAAAGGATTTCACTTATCGAACGACAATATTCGTTACGAAAAGATATAAAAAAAGGGTTGGACGGTATCAACACGTGTTGGGAAAGAAAGTGGCTTGTGTTCAAAACCGGGATGGAGCGTGAAAGATTTTAAAAATTAGAGGTATCCATTATATCCACCACGTTCCGATGCGTTGGGAAGGATTTGAGACCGATGACTTCACAGATTTCTAGAGGAATTTTGAAGAGGTAGGAAATTTCGATTTAGGAAAGGGGTCAGATTTCATTTACAGGAAAAGAGACTATCATGAGTGCGACTATGCGCATGGATTAGAACCATATAAATCGTTTCTGTATCCACTGCATTTCGTAACATCCATTCGGCTTAAAAGCAATGTAGTCATAATGGGACTACTCTTTGAACTTTATCTATAGTGCAAATACCTGATGCAAGATAAAAGGAAGAAAATAGGGCTTAAATCCAGCCCTACGGGAGCTTTTAATGGGGGTTTCTCTCGTAGGTTCAACAAGACCACAGCTAATAGGCCTTAAGGAAGAATGCGGATAGGTGTTGCCATATTCGAGATGCAAAGGTCTAGTAAAAGTGACGACTCTAAATAGTACTAGAATCGGGGGAAACAGCGGAAGATCGGATGCAAACAGCGGAGAATTGGTTGCAAAAGTGCGGAGAATCAGATGCAAAACAACGCTGGTATTAACGAGTTAAATGGGGCAAAATTTACACAAATCATCCGATAGCACCAGATGAGCATGGGAGGGATAATTGGGTAATCCCGGCGCCGATTAAAGAGCCAGGCCGGCTCCCGAAAGGAAGGAGGATTCTAGGCGAGTCAGGGGGATAGATGACCTGCCGGGCAGGAGCAGTCAGTCAGGAGAGGGAATTGAGTACTCGCAGCGGTAAGCGTTAGTCAGTCGGCAGCGGTAAGCACCGGTTGAGGACTGCCGGGAATCATCAGTCAGAGAGGGGCTGTCTACTTTGACTTTTCATTGACTGTTCGGTGGTTGTTTCAATTCTCTGACTTTGCTACTTCACAGTTGAAAAGAAAGGAGTAGTCCTGCCGGCAGTCGAGAGACAGGTGTCAAATGAAAGAAGCGGTACGGTAAGAAGCAGGTAAGGTGAAGAAGCGGGTAGCCATAGTCGGTGGAAGGCGTAGTCGTTTTCCTTTGCCTTTTCATTGATTGAAGAAGCAGTGCTCGTCGCAGTCAGCAACAGCGTACGTAGTCCGGTCCGTTCTCCTCTTAATATTGACTTTTTATTTGTCAATGTGTTAAGTTTCATATACTATCTACTGAACTGCTATCGGTCGGTAAGGCTTCGCCGTTTGAGAACAATCTGACTTTATGAGCCAAAGGAGGTCGTCCCTTGGTTTTTCAATGCAAGGAAAACGGGATCAAGCACGGTTTGCTAACTGCTATCGGTAAGCAAGGTCGGTTCGGTACAGCTGACGACCCAACAAACCAGGATCGTTGGATGAGTGACCTCGGACGGATAGCCCTGACGAAGTCCGAGGGAACGGACGCAAACAAGGGAAGACCATGACACGGAACGTAAAGTGTGTATGCCAGCGGTAGGCCGGTAAGCTCAGTTCGGTAGCAGCTAGCAGTTTTCCAGTAGCGGATAGCAAGTAGGATAGTCGCTTTCACGTAAGGAGCTAAGAGCTAGCTGACTCTTGCTTACACACTAATCGGTTTTTGTTTTTATCGGAATACCGTACGTGAAGTAGTCCGCCCCAGGGAAAGGTCTTTCAACTGACTTTGCGGTAAGATAGCAACTAGTACGTTACGTGTATATTGCCTACAACCTACAGGTAATTCACTAAGGGGAGGCAGACGGCTAAGAGATAGCTGTGAGAATAGCAGAAAGAACGTAACGTGTATAGTATAATGCCTACAACCTCTGGCAAATAACTCACCGAAAGAGCAATAAAGAAAGTCAAGGCCTACCGATAAGGCTAACTGTACTGCCCAACAAGCGCTAATAAACGCCTATTCAGAACAACTACTGCTCTCGACAAAGGGCTTGCTTGAAAACCATAGATAGGCAACCTTCCGAGCTTGAGCAAGGTTAAAGGTCCGAAGAACTCAAAATCGGAAAGAGCGGAAAGAGAACAAGAGCAGAAAGGAAGAGTAATAGCAGCACCGCTGCCGAGTGCCTACCTAAGGAGTATTAGACTGACTAGCGTCGAAAGAGCTTGACTTTCAAGTAGTACTTCCCGCTTTCACTGGACTGCCCTTAACGCTAGAGCAAGAGAAAGCACAATAGTACCTCAACGGCGCCTACCACGAGGAAAGGACTGAAAAGACGGAGCGTTCTTGGTTCAGCATGATGCAGAAGTCTCTAGCCCTTTTAAGTAAAGAAGCAGAAAGCACAAGCCCTGACAAGCGTACGAAAAGGGTATATGACGGATAGTACCTCCTAGACCATTAGCCATTAGAGACCTATATTAGCCCTATAAACGTGTGGTACTTCACTAGCTACCGTTGGCTCGCTAGCCGTAACGGAATGAGAGGGCCACTATTTTATTTCTCAGCCGCAGCCGTCCCAGCTCTAGCTTCAGTTGACGGAGAATGCCCTTGCTTAGTCTCTTCCACCGGTTTACTCTTCTGTTGATGAAGATGAATGCGAATCATATAGTTGATCGGGACATCTATCTCTGGCGGTCTTTCGCATCGCCATTAGTTTTTTTTTTTCTTTCTTCTTTTTCTTTCTTCCTTCAAATGACGAGCTGCTTCCTGCAGTGACTCACGCGGGCTCTGGAAGAGTTGTTAAGGGGGCGCAGCGATGTCTATTCCTTAGAAATCGATACAGCCGCTCGAAAGTCCTCGTTGAACATTTCCCTTTCAGTTAGGCAAAGAAAGAATCTCCGTGAAGGAGATATGTCTTGCCTGTCCCCGAGAGTCAACTTGACCAAGAAGACAAGGCTAATTGAATAGTGTGTACTCCACATCGGATGGGAGACCCTCTTGAAGGCGGGATCCAACCATCGATATTCCTTCGCAGTTCGAGAAAGTGAGGTAGTCTTGACTGAGAAAAGCTCTGTAAGAAAATGCATGGATGTCAGTCTTGCCCTTCGATCGCCCGAAGATCCCGATGACTCATACAAGGCAAATACCATCCAAAGAGGCAATCTCAATTGTCTGTTGAGGACCGTGCCACTTAGTTAGCGCTGGAATACGGACTCCATTGTACAAATCAATCTAAAGAAGCCATAAAGCTACTACATATACTCCTGCTTAGCAGCTTTTAATGCCTAAAGAAAGGACTCCCCTATCCGGGGGCACGCAGGTCATTGATAGCTTCCCTGGCTTTCTTTCTAGCGGGAAGCGGGCACTTCCCTATCTTCGAAAACTCCCCATCTCGTATTCATTATATTGATTGGTCGGACTTCCATTTCTCCTTGGCCTATGTTGAATAGGACTAGCAGAAAAGCGTGACAGCTGTGGGTACTCGATCCTCTATTAGATAGGAGAGAGAAAGACCGGACCTTTCTGTCCTGTGTTTTCGAGCAGCTCTTTTGCGCAGTCGTTGAGTCGACCTTTCTGTTAAAAGACTTTTCTTTTGTTTTTATCTTGCAGAATGTGCCCCTACTCTTTCTTCAGGGGAAGAGCTATTCTTGTACACATACTCATCTGGATACCGAGCTACTAGACTAGAAGAGGAATGCCTCTATTTATGCCTTTCTTTATGCCTTTAGGCAGGAAGAGCGAACTCGTCTCTTAGACAATTAGTAGGGCACGCTACTCTTTCCTTTAGGAACAATAGCCGACTAGTCTCTTACACAAAGAATTGGTGGACTCGGATAGGTCCCCCTCTTCTTTCTAGTGAGAGTTCCCTCGAGGAGAGAGCCATTATTCGACTAGGGAAGCCCCTCTTTCTTCTTTATTTTGTCTTGCTCGGGGGATAGGAGCACACTTAAGGGATAAAAACCTTCTTTCTTGCCTTGAACAGATCCCTGGGGGGGAATTCCTGCCAGACAGGGTAGGGGAAGGCCTGACTTCTATTACTCTATTCCGGACCTTAGGAAGGAATGCCGGGCGGGGGGATCCCTCCAGAGCTACTAGGATAGGAGGGGTCCGCCCTTAGAACAGGACTTAATGAAGAACGGAATCCACGACTTCTTAGCTCATCTTTGCTCAGGAGGGGAGCGGACCTTTTTGCGATACAACTATTATGGCGCATAATGTGCCCCTACGCACCAAAAGGGAAGAGCACACCCTATTTACACTATTAGTTGGGGAAGATAATCAGTAAGACAATCGCGCTTACCTAGGTTACCTCAATGTCGGGATAGACGGGCTTACCTCATACCTAATCGAAGTTACCAGGGTTGACTCAATACCGGGATGCCCTGTGATACCTAGATAGAAGGAGGAGTCCGCCCTTAGCCTTAGCCCAGTACTTCCTTTAGTAATAAAAACCTTGGGGAGCTCATATCGGACTTATTCAACTAAGAGGGAAGGGATAAAAACCTTCTCCCCTGGAACAAACTAGATCCAGAGGGAAGACTTCACTTAGGGAGATACCTGGAAGGAGGTCCTAACATATACTTTACTCCTAGAACCCTGGGGTTGGGGACCCGTTATCTCAACTTCCAGTACAGGAAAGCAGAAGCTAGGTCTAGCATAACAAAACCGACCCCGCCTTTCTTTAGTTTAGCACTAGCTGCAGGAGAAAGAAGCAAAAGGGACATGGACATCTCTCCATAGAATAAATGGGGTTTTCGACCGGGCACTACCTTGGGAAGCTGGAAGCACACTAAAAAAAAGGAGACTGCTTAGTGACTTGGACAAACAAAACCCCGTGGGGGGACTGACTTCGATACAGGATTGGGAAACGATTTTTTTACTGACGCCAGGCAGGAAAAAGCAGACTTCTTCCACCTCGATAGCTCATAGTGGAAAGGCCCGTTGACACATCGAGCTATGAAAGACCGTCTTTTTCGCTTAAAGACCTTTTCCACTCATAAAGGGAGATCCAAAGTAGAATCCTTTTGAAAACAACAAACTTATAAAGGTTTTTTGGCTTAAAAATACGCTCTTTACGCAATCACAAAGAAGAAGCTGGGAAGCCTTATCACACTAAAAGCACTCTACCTTCTCAGACGAGGAAAGCTCAATACCTAGCGGCTGGAGCTAAAGTATGAGGCGTCTGATACAACTACCGGGATAACTAGCTGCCTAGATAGAAGGGAAAGCAACCCACCCTCAAGAGCTACGAGCGCACTAAAAGGAGACCTTCCCCCAGGTTGCCTGGAACAAACTAGCTCCCTCAAGGAAGAGGAAGGCCTCACTCTATTTAGGTTAGGCCTGGCCGAAGGTTTATAATCATTCTTTTAGCTCAGAGGGGAGGGACCTAGTTTCTTACACAATTAGTTGTGGACTAAGATTAAGATAAATAGCTGCTCTTTCCTTTAGGCAGGGGAAGCAAACTCGCTTAGAGAGCTAGAAGTCCCATTAAGGGTTCCCTCTCTTCTCGAGACCGGATGCCCACAACCTAGCTACTCGGACCTAGCCTAGCTACGAGAAGAGCGCCCTAGGATCTATTCTCTAGAAGTTCATCCTCATCCAATCCCAGAGAAGTAAGAGAAAACCTTATCTCACCTTGCTTTAGTACAGGGAAGGGTGCATCTTACACACTATTTCATGAAATCCCACTAAGATTAAGATAGGGAGCTGCTCTTTCCTTTAGGCAGGGGAAGCAAACTCGCTTAGAGAGCTAGAATTGCAGCTACTTACCTCCCTCTCGGATCGACACCGGATGCCCACAGACCTAGCTACTCTGCCCTAGCTCCTAGCTACGAGAGGTTAGTCGTAGGAGGATCTATTCTCTAGAAGTTCATCTCATCCAATCCCAGAGAAGTAAGAAAAACCTTATCTCACCTTGCAGTACAGGAAAGGTGCATCTTTCTACTTATTCATGAAATCCCACGCCCCCGCCTTTGTCTTTG
Organism: Camphora micrantha; assembly: GCA_003546025.1. Lineage (NCBI taxonomy): Eukaryota > Viridiplantae > Streptophyta > Magnoliopsida > Laurales > Lauraceae > Camphora > Camphora micrantha. The sequence continues at coordinate 35,135 of QPKB01000283.1, forward strand.
TCTTCCATCAATCGGTTATGCTCGGTCGGAGATAGCAGCTACTTACCTACGCGGATCGGCGGTTTCGGAGACCGAACTGCCCTAGCTCCAGAAGAGGTTAGCCGTAGGAGATTCAAACCTTGACCTCTCTTTTCTTTATGAAGCTAGGATAAATTAGCCAGAGGGACATCTCTCCATATAAGAAATGGGCTATTCCTCACGGGCAAGCCAACTCCCTCGAGGGGCTACAAGTGCACTTAAGGTTTCCTGCTTATCGCCTGGAACAAAGTCAGTCCCTCAGGGCAGGCAAACGGACGTAGGGTCTTCCGCCTTTTCACAGAAACAAACTAGATCCCTAGGAACAGGGACAAGGACCCACTCTATTCCTGAATTAAGGAAGCCTTCGGGGATCTTCTCCTATCTTGTACCTCTCTTTTAGCCTAGCTCAGGAGAAAGAAGCCAAAGCGACGTACCTACCGAATTCCACTACTTCGCCAGCCAAGCATTATGTTCCAACACCGGCAACTCCCAAAACCACATGTTGTGACCAAGCAACTTCCGCACCTCCCACTAGTACTGATACTGATTGTGCTTTCCATCTTTGCTTTGCTATATTCTGTATTCCTTATTATGGTATTGGTATTACTAAATTAGTATAGTGAGTTTCATTGATTGCGGATTGCGTTTCTACGCTTTCAAAAAAGTCAATTTTTTGGGATGTTCATGTCCTTCGCTGGCTTCGTGACAACAGATACATTTACATAAAAGAATTCTTTGTGGACCGACCAAGCGGTAAGGCCTCCCATGTGGCGCACCCTCAGACCAATAGAAGGTGATTTCCGAACTAAGCTAATGAAGGTGATTCGCACCAACTACGCGATGAACGCCAACCCCGTCGGGTAGAGCTCCTCTTCCATATCTGTATATCCGCATCTTCCTCATATGTAGTTTCTATGCCTTCAGAAAGGCCTATTATTGATCCACCCCCATATGAGAGGCTGTAAAGAAGCTATCGGCTCATAATTCGGATATATAAAAGAAGTCGTGAACTCCAAAAAGGAGGGAACTCAAGCGAAGAGACCATAGAATGGTACTGCTACTTGAAAGCCTAGGGCTAATAGCAAGACAGAGAGATTCGTGGAGAGATGTGCTATACTATATTGATTTCCTCATTTCCCCTCTCTCTTCTCATTATTTCGTTCATTCTATCATGTCATGGTTTTTTTTGTTTTAACGTTCCTCATTTCTTATGATTTTTTAGGTCTTTTGAGGAGAAAATGGAGTCGATCTCAGTCCAAGGAGCATAACAATCGATTCTATGGCCTTCCCCTTTCTATTTGGGCTTAAAAGAAAATGCTGCTATTAAGCTTATTTTTTGTGGTTTTATTCTTGATTGCTGACGTCCCTAACCCCATCTAATCCTAATTTGTAAGGTTTTTTCGGAGCATATGGAGCTATGGAGGGCCGATCTAACTCCCCCCATTTGATGTAAACTAACTATATAGTGGTCCCTTCTCCTCTCCTTCTCCCCTTCTTTCCTCTATCTTCCATTCTCTCGGGCTAGAAAAAAAAATTTTTTCAAATTTCAAAACATATGTGAGAATAATATAAACAAGAGATTTGGGAAAAACGTGAATAAAGTTTCATTCCATCCAGAGGTATACACATTAGAATAAGAAATGACTAAAATGCCCCTGAACCTAAAAGAACACAATTATCCCTAAAGAGAAAAGAAGAAAACAAGAAAATAATAAGTCAATTTATACAAAATGAAACAAGATAACTAAGAAAATATAGGGATTTGCACTGAATCGGGCGGTGGAGGTTAGGAACCAGCTTGTATTCCTTTTTTTCCATGCTTTGATTCGAACCCCCTCTAGATCTTTTGTTTTTCCACGTGCCTTATCCATTCCCGGTTTTCATCAAAGGGTGGCGACTCCACTGGGGAGATTCGACTCCTCGGTGTTGATTCTTTAGTTCTTGGAAGTTGAATCCCTCTTTCTTGCAACGGACTGTTTCGGAGCCCTTTTGGCTGCTGCAAAACCATCCCCACCCCGGTGCTTTTTTTTCTGGAAAAGGGCTCTGGGCGACCTGTTGGAAGTAGCCCAGACCCAGGGGGCGACCTGCTACTAGTCGCCCCCTCCTGTAGCTTGAGTTTCTCTCAAAATTTCGACCACGGAACCTCGGGTCTCGGTCCCCAACCCTTGGTCCTTCTGTCCCCTGCGCTTTGGAAAAGCCTTGGGAGGCTTGTTCCAAGCCTAGGAGGGGTGTACAAACCCCAATTTGCCCTCCCTTGCAAGTTTTGATGGTTTTCTAGTTTTTCTAAAGCCCCTATGGCTTACTCAAAGTTGCCTTCAAACTCGGTGAGTGAGGAGAGAGTGACTAGTCCGAGTTCAAGAGACTTAGGTTCGCTTGCGCCTACGAGCGCCTACGTAGCACTTTCACTTAAACTTTTGCACCCGCTCTCCCACGGCGTTTTACCTTGCATTCACTGTGCTCACCGCACACGGAATTGTCCTAACACAGAAGTACTAGGGGTTAGCCTTTACCGCATTAGTGGGGGTCTCTAGGAAAACGTTTCTACCCCACGTACCGATCCTTCGAGAGGTCACTTCCGTAGTCGGGGCCATTGGAGTTGGAGACACACACGTTGCCTTGCATTTAGCCTGGGTGTCCCGAAGAAATGGCCTAAACCCCCTTAGTGGAGAAGCATTGAATGCATTCCATGCCACGCACGCACTCGCGCTCCTTCCTACTCGAGTAGAGTGAGAAAAACGTGAGAGAGGGCTAGGCTAATCAAAGCAAGTAGGAACAATAGGTCCTTGTTTAATTTATGAGCGAGAGTTGCCTAATTTGAGAAATTTCTCAAGAAATTTGAGGCCTAAGAGTCGACGCATTGAAGTGTAGAGTCGACCTAGTCGACTCACTGCACGACCCCTTCTGGTTCATTTCAATTTTCTGAATGATTTTCCTGGCCTCCTTACCTTAGAAAAGCCTCCCACGTCCCCTTTCTACTCCATGGAGAAGAAAGGGGAAGGGAGAACAAAAAGGAGAAGTGGAAAAGAAAGGAGGAGGAAAAATTGGTTTAAGAAAACCAATAAAAATTTAAGAAAATCGGACCCCTGGAATTAATATTTCTTGAATCTTGGCCCCCTCCTTCTGAATCAATTCCCTTATATCCTACATAGTAAGCTTCACCCGGGAAGAAGGCTTGTAGAGCGAAATCCAAAATCAAAGGAGAGAAAAATAAATAAGAAGAAATTCCTGGGAAGGGAAAGATTAGTTGTCCTCTTACTCTTTTTGCCTGCTTGTGGAGGTCTCTCGGGTGTCTACGGCAGATCCGATCAGTCTCGTGATGAAGAGAAGTCAGTCTTATCCGATCTTCCACTAAGAAAGGTATCGTCACGACCAGGTCTCGGGGCTCCCACTGCTGGGGATATTTTCTCTTCATCCGGGGGTTCATTTCATTATGAACTAAAAAAGTTTAAGGCTGATTAGTGAGGTCTTAAAAACTTCATACAATGAATGATCAGCCATTCCATTCCATTTGTGCTTTCAGCAAGTAGGCGACGCGAATCTATGGTTTCTATGTTTCAATCGGATACCAATTGCTTGGATGCGTTTGAAAGCCTCGAGATGAATTGACTCTTGCAGAAAAAATTCTTTATAGTTTGGAAAGGTTTGTCTTGTGTCTCCGTAACAAATGGTCCATTTATGGATGGGCGAACGACGGGGATTGAACCCGCGCGTGGTGGACTCACAATCCACTGCCTTGATCCACTTGGCTACATCCGCCCCTACCCCCGCACAGGTTTCAGTCTCTATCTACGATCAGATCCTTTCTGAACCCCCCCTATGACCGCTATAAAAGAGCTGCTTTTTCCGATAGTTGCAAGTCTATTGTTTGTTGTGTTTCGGAATTAGGGGAAGCAAAGCTTCAACAAGCAAGTAGAAGCTTCCTGGCAAAGCTTCAAACAAAGAGGTTGGGCCATTGATTTGACTTCACTTTACTTAATATTTAAGATACGGGCCGGGCGGGCAGTGAAGGCTCGTTTAGTAGACAGCGAGCGAGCAGCAAGCTACGGCTTCAAAGCCCTTACTATATAGGGGCCTTTTTTTAAGCTGGTTGCAGAAAAATCTTGTTCAGAATCTAAAGATGGCCTTGTCTGTCGGTCGAAGAAGGCCACAAACAAGTGGAAGCAACCGATGCTTTGGTCATTCAGTTGACTCCTTGCTGCCAGTCCGTGCTTGCTGTCATGCTGGCAAATAGGGGGTTTCGGCCGGTTTTACCTACTATTGGATTTGAACCAATGACTCTCGCCGTATGAAAGCGATACTCTAACCGCTGAGTCAAGTAGGTCAAGCTGAGTCAAGTCAGAAAAAATAGACCTATAAGAGAAAGCCAACCAAAGCGCAACCAGAGTTCTCCGCGGGGCTACGCGCTAAGAAAGAGAAAGCGTTATCGCTATACGAAATGAAGCAGCGGCTAGCACGCTAAGATCAACCACTTGGAGAACGCGGAGCCTTTCTTTCTCGGTCGTCTGTCTTAATAAGTTAAGTTGATTCCGATTCATGCGGTCGTTCTCTGCTGCATTGGTGTTTTCACTCCCCACTCTCCACCATAACAATTTTATTCCACCATATCTCAGGAATAGTCAAAGGAAGTAGGCGGGTCCGAGTAGGAATAAATTCACTAAGAAGTAGGGGCATACATAAATGGATCAATTCATTCAACAAGATCCGTTCGGATCGGACCAGGATGAATGGGATTGGTCTGACCTCTCGCTCGGATGTAAGACTCCCGCCGCCGACAGATGTCCCATGCCACGTTTCGTGAACAGCTATGCCCGAGAATGAATGAATTGTGATATAGCGCCTAATAAGCCACTGACTGTAGGAGAGGAAATAGGGGGCCCTATACCATACATCCTGCTGCCTCGGGACGACTGCACGTTACATCATAGCAGCACGACCAAATGGAGGCGGAAACCAGCAAGCGTAGGGCTGAAAAGCCCCTATTACGTAAGGCGCGCTAGCACGCTTACTACGTTTTTCAGCAAGCAGCAAGCAGCTCCGAAAACTCCAGTGCGCGGGAGCGCACTCCGGCTTTCGAGCCAGCGAAGAAAACTCCAGTGCGCGCTAGCGCACTCCGGCTTTCGAGCGGCTCTCAGCCTTCGTTTGCTGGCTCACACCCCCCTATTCTTTAAAGGGTCACCCTTTCAGGACCTTTGATTTCGAAACACTAACCGTTGCTGGTCCTCCGCTTAGCCATTTCCTTTCTTTGGTCTCGATGTCCAAACCACTGCTCCTTGGGTCACTGCGTAAGACGTAGATCGCTCCGTTCTCTCCTCATTTTGAATAGTGGAGTGGGTTGGTCCGGGGGCTAGCGAGATTTCATTGGCTCACTCAGTAGCCTTCCCATTCACAGACGCTGCCAGCCTCCCATCCTCGTGTGGATTCTTTTCTTTCAGATTACGGGGTTGCTCATTCCCTTTTTGCTTTGTCCCCAGATTCCAATGTTGGCCAATATGATCATTCTTTGATTTCTCATATGACACGGAGAAGACGGACAGAGGGAGGGCGGTGGCGGTAGCGCATCCTACTACTGAGGGCTTTCCCTTTCCTTATGAAGCGTGCTTTCATGGTGGCGGACAGGCCAGAGAGTTCCAATTCTTTCGTGTGCGCCTGGTCAATAAAGACAACCTTCTCTAATCGCGTAGAGCGAGGCAATGAGCATTGTGCTGCTTGCGACTCCTGCGTCTACTGATGACAACTCAGGGCAGGGTCATGTCAATTTGTATGTGCGCTTGGTCCGTCCTGTACTTGCCTGCGAGTGCTTTCTTTCCTTCATACATCGAGGGGATATCCGTAGAGCCGGGGCTGGTTGGTTGGTCCGGTGGAACAATGTTCAACTAACTCAATACTGAAGCCTTCAACTAAATTATTCCCGAACGTGAGGACTGCAATTGCATGACCTTCCTTTCACTTTGAAACCACTACCAATTCGTTTGCCAGCATACGACTTTATAGTCTTTGCTTGCTCGGATTGCTCCACCCGCTGACTGACTTTCTTTCCATAGGAGATCTGGTTGCTTCCCAATACGAGTGGCGAATGCGTGCACCTCTTTCAGAGCCTCTTTGAAAGCCTTGCTTGGGCCCTAATAGTAAGTTGGGATGAAACAATCTCTTTCAGATCAGTGGATGAATCGATTTATGAATAAGCACTCGCCATGTCAAGTCAGCTAGTCATTCAACTAATCTCGTCCGCTTTAATCACAGGATTAGAGTATGCCCTTCCACTTCCGGTAGTCAGAGAGGTAGCCGATAGTCGGAACAACTGGAACTGTAGCTTGCACTCGAGCTGGCGTATATATCTTTTCTTCGGTCTATGGTCCTCTTTAAGCTTAGTCCTTTTGGGCATGTCGGCTAGCCGCCTGTCAGATATTCAACTACTCACTTGTCCGCTTCCAATTTTCAAAGTAAGAAGCCGATGCCACTTTTTCAGGAGTCATCGAATCGGCAGGCACAACAGAAGGAATCAACATAGGGAGTTAGCTTAGCGTTCGAGGACAGCACTCACCTCCGCCACCGGATCTCGAAACCAAATCTTTCACCGACTCTCCAAAACACCACCAGTAAAGCTAGTTTCAAAGAAGGCATAATAGGGGGGATTTCATTGCTTTTAAGAGCCTATATATGATATGAGAATAAAATCAAACAATTTCATTGCCTCATGGGCGATCGCTCGCTTCGTCTCCGTCGTCTGCAAATCTATTGGTTTAACCGACATAAGGAAGGGCTTCCGTTAGGATGCGGAGTGGAACCTCTTTGCAGAGCCTTTGAATAGTTATCATGGGTTGAAAAGGGGCGGGACAAGGATATACCAAATGAAACCCTGACCGATAGACTTTTCTTGTTCTGTGTAGTTGAAGATTTAGTGACTTTGCCAAATGAACCATATCTATACGAAAATGATGATATCGATACCACCCGCTCGCCTCTCGTGATTAGCTCCTCGCGTACGCTCCCGCTATGGAAATGAGTCCTTCGTTAAGCTCTCGTCATTGGTCAGTTCCCGTCACTCAACCTCAATAAGAAGATCCTCTTGTTGAGTGAGTTATTGACTTATTTGATTCGATTGGCTTGGTCTTTTACCGGAAAATACTGAATAAATGGCTTTTTTTTTATGCGTATGCTCCTACACCAGTTACTACAACAGCCAATAGACTTGTTTATGGATTTCCTGACTTTGGTTCTTGTTCATACTACCCATTAGTGGAGCTAGGAGATTCGGTTGTTTAACCTGAGGCAATGAAATTGTTGCGATGGAAGTTTCGGCTGTTCCCTTTGCTTGTCTTCCTGGTCCCGCGGACTCGCTTTCTCTCTCGATTGAAGTTTCGGGATCAGTTGATTATGCAGGTGCGTGTGCCGGTTAAGGTTGACAGTGCCTCTTACCGCCCCTATCTCTAAAGGGGCTTATGTGACTGGTCTCGCTGACTTAACCGCTGACAGGCTTTCATTCTCATATAGATCTCAAACTCATGCATTTTTCGTAAGGATGGATGATAATTGGTTTCGCCATCCTCATAGCCGGAAGCCAGATCTACTCTCTCTGGTCATTGCCTCAGTCAGCTTCGAGGTGATCTGTCTATTGAACGAGAATCCCCCCTTCTCCAACAATGCGCGGAACTTCTTTTTTGAAATAGATTTTATTTTATTATTGACTCCCCTGTCAACTCGGCAACTACTCCTCCAGTTGATGAACAACGGTGGTTCGCGTATTCTATTTTATAGCTTTGGCTCGCTTTTAGTTCTGACTTGAACTATCGCTTGCCATCCAGGCTCCCCCCTTCGCATGCTAGTCACATCCCGGCGGCAACGCGTATCCAATCATGCGCCTGTGATAAAGACACGAACCAATGTTTCGATGTGCGTTTGCTTCACACACTCGTCTCTTGGCACTCGTCTAGGAGGTATCGCGACCCCTCTTCTCGAAAGGAAGTCACCTCAGTCTGGCGAACAAAGAACTTGGCTATCGCTCCCGTCGTAAAGGCGCCTGATAAGCGGAGCGCGTTTCCTCTTTCGCCTGTGAACTAATCGGCTTTCTAAAGACGAAGAAGGAGAGACATCGACCTCGCGTCGCGGTAGTTCGTTCGCTTGGCTATTGATGTCAATTCGAACGTGGATGAAATTCCATTCCAAATGGTTTATATAAAGCAAATCTATACTGGTTTCAAGGGCGGTTTCTCTCATCGCCAATACGGGTGCATCTTTCTCATCGAAGAAGAGCTGGTGTCTATGCCAGGAAGGGGGAAGATGCAAGAAAAAAGAAAGAAGTTTTTGGAAAAAGAAAGAAAAGAAAAGAACGAGATCTCTATTCTTCCTCGCTCCCACCGAAATAGCAACAATCAAAAAGGCAGAATTTCTCTCTTTATTGTTGCTATTTCGGTAGGTGAGAAAAGAGATCCTAAATCATTGACGCCTTTCTTCGATCCTTGTATGTTAGGGGTCGATCAAGTTGTCAAGTACTTTGTCGTTCCTTTGGTTGTTTTCCCTAAGGAGAACCCTCCGGACGACTTAGTACCTGAGTCCCCCATGGTGTCAAGGAGATTTATTAACTTATGTAGGGAGATTTTTGAAAATGAGAATCCTCCTACAAGTTCTGCATCAAGTTCTTTTATCCGCTGTTCAAGCCTTTCTTTGAGCAGGGCGAACCATTTTCTTTCCCAACTCACTCATCCGATCTTTTGTTAACGACTCCTTCTTCTCGGCCAGCCGCTTGACTTCTTGCACCGCTTTTTCATGGGCTTCCCGTAAGATAGCTATTGCTGATTTGTTATCGCAGAAGAAATCAGTCGGTTCTTTCTGCCTTTGGCCAATGTCTTCTAGGATTCTTCTGATCCAAATTGCTTGGCAAGCTGACGCTGAAGCTGCAACGTACTCTGCTTCTGCTGATGATTGAGCAACTGTTTGCTGCTTCTTGGAAGCCCATGAGAATACTCCAGAGCCTAATGAGAATGCATATCCCGAAGTACTCTTCATATCATCTGCTGATCCAGCCCAATCACTATCAGTGTAGCCGATCAACTTTGAGTCGGAACATGAAAGCAATTGAAAGTCGTCTAGTTAGCAAGCCTCGATATGGAGTACGAGCTACGCATATAGCGGGAAGCTCGTTAGGTAGCCGTAGAAATCCTATCTTTCGTCTCTCGTTACGGTCAGCAGATAAATCATAGAGTGCTTTGCTTAGAGAGTATTTCAAACCGGTAGTGGATGCTGGTACTCGAGGGCTTTAAAATTAACCCTTGCTAAAGCGCTCTTTAAGTCCGGTCTTTTTGCTTTTTCATTACTAAAACAAGCGCTAGTTCTTTAGAGCCGGTAGATCAGAGAGAGTGTTGTTTGTGTTCAGTTCCTTCCAGCTCGGCGGTAGCGATGTAGAAAAAGTCTTGTTGTTGCTGGGCTCGTCAAGCGGCTCATAGTGAAAGTGAGTAATAAGTATCTAGTCCAGTGGATAAAAGAATCTATACTTTCAGTAAGCTCGTGAGGTACTCTTTCTTGGGAAAGCCGCTCTAAAGGTAAGAAGGTCAGGCTCACGGCAGGTGCCGAAGTGAACTTGGGAAACTTGGGCAAAAAAAAAACTTCCGGATCAGAGGATGTAATACATCTTATTTGCTTTTTTGTTATGAGAAAGCGACACAAAAGAGAATCTTTCGGGAACAGGGTAGGCGGCTTTGAGAATCAAACTCTTCCTTCGAAAGGTAAGTAAAGCCAGTCAGTATTGCTCGCACGGTTCAGAGTCAAATCTATCTTTTCAAAGGCAATGCGCTTAGGCGGATCAGAAGAATAAATCTTCCTTTCTGTAAGCGGTTTAGGGAAAGGATCCGGACCTGAAACAGAACCAGAGAAGGAAAGGGGAAGATCCGGGCACTCGTGGAAAAGATACATTTCCTTTCCGGTGCTGTTGAATTTGTTTTTTGATTCTCGTTCCGTAAAGCAGCAGCCCGCACTCACTTGAATGAAAGAGTTTTAGACCCATTCCTGCTTCCGGGCAGGAGGGAAGAAGGTGACTTCTAGCAGTTAGTGCTTCGGGCAAGTGTCGCAGAGAGCAGAGAGAGGAGGTTGGAATTTTGTTTTCTCCTACCGTCAAGCTCTTTGAGAACAACGGTACGGTAAGAGCAATATTACCTGTCTTACTAGCAATAACCGAAGAAAAAGCGCCCTTACTAATAGGGCCTCCTCCTCCGGCCTTCTTTTTGTGGATATTCTTTTATAGAAGTACTTCCTTCTTATACGAAAATACTTGCCATTCTCAACATCGAGACCGTGTTGGCTGGTTCCGAGGAAGACGGCAATTTACTCGCTTTCCCGGACGAAGGCTTGGAAAAAAAAAGACGTGAAAGAGAGGTAGTGGAGGGGGTGTCTCATGAAATCCTGTCCATCCCTTCTCGGATTCCCTTTTTGATACTACCTTTACTGTATCCAATGGGAAGGACCTCATATCGATTCAAGGGTCGAACGCATCCCGGATTTCGAATGGTGTTGGGAATGGCAAGTCTTTCACGGAGGATGGGGTAGAAGGAGATTCAATAGACGGCTAGTCGGCTTGAAGAGCATCCTCCTGGCATTTAGAAAGTCGTAGCGAGGTAGGGGTGGAAAGGAGGAATCAGAGGGTGGTGGTTGGCACTCATTCCCCGCCAATGAAGAAGGACGTGATTCCCTACTTCCATTGCCCGCTGATGTTAGCTCTCGACTGAGAAATCTTTCGAGGGCCGAAGGGCTCCCCATTACTTTTTGATTCTGTCAACCTGGCTTCAGTTCAGTATTGACGGATGAATAATCGACCAAAACAGGAATGGGGAACCAGAACAATAATGGAGAAGATCCCTCTGATTCGCCCTAGCCGATAGTAGTTTCGGATGGTGCCGCGGGCACATGCATTATAGTCGGAGATTCCAAATCTGCCCTTCTATTATGGGGGTTCGGTCCGTAGAGGAGTGCCCTATCGTCTGTTCGACCGCGGCCACTGATTGATGAGGGCTGAAGATGACATCTTTGTTGCCCGCCTTTTGAAGAGCAAGGAATGGGAGGGATAAGGATAGAACCTAACCGTCGATTCTCTCAGCCTTGGAAGCAGTCTGATTTTCCCTGCCCGGAGAAAGATAAACCATTGAATGGGGAGGACGAGACTCTTTGATCTCGGTTGACCGGAGATATCAGTGAATATCGTACGACCGCCGATCGACCGGCTCGGCTTACTAATTGAAAGCTAGGACAGACATAGCATTATAGCCAGCCAAGCCGTGAGCTACTCCCTACCCATAGAAAGAGGTTGCTTTCGAATTAGTGATAGAGGCGGCGCCTTTACCTGTGTGCATATGGATAGCACCCTTTTAGGTAGGGAGTTGTTAACGCAATAGTAGACTCGACTTGTCGATGGAGATTCAGTAGGCAGCCGAGAACAATTCAGATAGTTCAATGCCCGGGTTGCCAGCTGTATCGGAAAGAGTTGGTTCAGCTATGCCCATCTCTACCTCTCGCCCAGATTCAGATCCTTGGATAGAAGATATCAATGCGACCGTCTTTCTTCGTTATCATAATGTTAGCAGCAGCTTTCCACTCTTTTCCCGGGTGGATTGATAGGGCTTATACCTAAACGCAGCAGGCCCCGCGAGTGAGCCAGTGAATGAACCTCAAACTCGATGAGAGGGTCAGTCGATCCAACGTTTTCAACCCACCCCGACATAAGGGAAAGGAGGGCTTGCCCCTTACCACTAGAGAGTCCGGTGAATTCGATTTGTGAGCGCGTGGTTATTGACAGGGGGTTCGGCATTAGGAATCAATGTCGGAGATGGCTAGAGACGACTTCGCCCTTTGTAGGAGAATCACCCGAGTCCAGTGCGAGACCTTCCCCTGGATCCCTCCCATTCGCTCATCCATGAACTCTCTCTGAACCAGCTTCTCTTTCTGAGATAGGTTGGGGTTTTGCTCTTCCGCCGAGAAAGGCCACGTCTTTCAACCCCCTCGGGTTCCCACCAGGTGGTATAGGAAGTGCAATGGGTGACAAAATCGAATCTCGGTCTCACCATGAGAAAAGAGCTCTCGTCACTTCCTGATGGGATGTCGAGGCAGGGGATAGCATACCAATTCGAAATCCTCTTAAATAGTATCCATCTATGAACCATACGTTCGAACAACTTCTTCTGATTCCCCTCTGTCATTATTCGTGTCGTCTTAATGAATAGCATGTGCCTCGCCTAGGAAGTGCTCATGCAATCCCATCTTTGCTCCTAATTTCTTTCTATCGATATCGACATCTAACAATGGAAAGGAAGTTCTTAATGCGGGTGAAAATCAATCTCATTCTCCGACGAAAAAAGAACTATCTAAGGTCTCGAAAACCATAATTTATGTGGAATTGAATAAAGGGTAAGGAGTAATATAGTATAAGAAAAAAATTATCGCACCCCCCTCAGGAACGTGCAAAGAGGCAACTATTCTTCATATCAATCTCTTCGTAACCGAAAGGTAGGTTTCATTGTTGTTAACTGCTCCCCACACCCCCACGGCTGTCAACCCTATAGAGCCTCCCCCCTAAAGGGTTGGAATGAGAATGAGAGGCCTTCTCCGTTCCTTTTTTCGCTATTCATAGACATTGCGTCTCATTCCCCTCTCCCTCGACTTTCATTAGGTTGCTGTTGCCCAGTTCTCTCCACGTGGGTAATATGAGACACAAAAAGCTCCTTTGTTTGCCGTTCCCTCTCTTCAACTCAGCTATAGATAGGCATTTTTCTTTAGAATGCTGGCCACCTTACCTTAATTAAAAAAAAAGGTAGCCGAGCTGAAGGAGCTTTCACAAATAGAATTTTAGTACCACGGAGAAAAGCTAGCTGGATAAGCACGACAGGGATCGCCCGCTCGGCAATGCTACCTTGGGGAGGAGACAAAACACTTTAATTTAATGTAACAATTGAAACTAAAATTCAAAAGCTTTCTCCATATATGAACAAGATAACTATGAAGAGTTGGTGAACATTGTTCTGACTCATAGCTTCTAAGATGACTAGAATGAATGAGCCAGCT
>QPKB01000284.1:0-48168 GCA_003546025.1 Camphora micrantha
TTTGATATTCTAATGTAGGAAAGTAACATGTTCTCAAACTGTAAAAGAGACTACACATGTTCAGAGGTGTCCATAATCCAAACAACCTAGCATGTGTCTTTTGTTTTGAGTGATGTCTTTGATGTTGGTTTTGAAAAACTTGTAATTTGTATACACAATTGTTAATGCTACTTAACATATATATTTTGTTGTTGATGGATGTTTCGGAGAATGTCAAATTCGGTGTTGATGGATGTTTATGATATAATAAATTGATGTATACCTAATACGTCTGCTATACATTGTCTATGCTTATGAAACTCTATTTGGAGTAGTAATATCTCACCACAAGTATCAGTTGAGCGGGATATCCCCATAAACAACACTATAGAGTGCGAGGATAATCCCTGCTTACATCACTAAATTGGGCGGGGATATCCCCGTCCAAACTAAAACTACTATAACCCATAGAACTCCAGTGGGCAGGGGTATCCCTGTTCACAGTACTAATTTGGGCGGGGATATCCCCGTCCCAACTGAAACCATTCAAAGACAGTACTGCAGTAGGCAGGGATATCCCTGTTCGCAGCACTATATTGGGCGGGGATATCCCTGTTCACAACACTAATTTGGGCAGAGATATCCCCGTCCCAACTAAAACCATTCTGAGATACAGAACCGACAGTACTCTAGTGGGCGGGGATATCCCCACTTACAGCGCGAACACATGCAGGGATATCCCCTTCCAAAACACTGTCATTGGAGGGATATCCCTGCTCACAAGACAATGCATGCGTGGATATCCCTGTCTAATCCATAAGAGAAATGCATCTCTACAGCCCATGAAGACATAAAGAAAACTTGTATCCAAGATAGACATGTACCTTCACATTCACATCAATCAACAAGTTCCTTGACATTCACACATTCGTCCATTAAAAGTAGATATGCACATTCACATTCACATCCATCAATTAACAATTAACAGCAAGTTCCTTGCCAATTACATGCATATTCTGACACTCAAATCTGTGCATAAATTTCGAAATTTGAAAACCATGAGGAAAATATACTTTTTGAAAACTAGATTTTTCAACGATCATTTTTCCCTTCTTCGTCAACTTCATTCGGAACCTCTAAATGATAGACCCAGCTATGTGAAGTTTTCAGGGCCATCAGGGCCCACAACCCATTCAACCAATACAAACCCACGTTTTTATTTCTTCTTCCTCCTTATTCATTCAGTTTTCCTGCAACTTACCTGAGAGAGTTTTTCTCTCTTTTCTCTCATCTCCCCTCCTTTGCATGTCTTGCAAATGAACCCAAATTGGTAAACAAATTTCACCATTCTCTTCTCCTCACCTCTAGCTTGCCATTGATACAAATTTTAAGAGATTTTGGCTGAGTTCATTATCTTCTCCAAGCTCTTCTTCTTGTCTAGAGTTCTTCAAAGGTTAGCAATGGCTTCCTTCTTGAAATTTTGGATTTTCTAGACCCTTTAGGATTGTTTTATCATACATGCAAGAGCCTTCAGGAAGAGTTCCTTTGTTTTCCAAAATCTTGTGGATTTTTAGTGTGTTTTCTTTGGATTCTTTTGTGTAGATTGGAGTTGCTGAGTTGAGAGTTTCTTAGAGTGTTTTGGTGACCAATTTGTCTCAGGCAAGTGAATAATTGGATTGTGTATACATGGTGTGGAAATTTATCTTTTCTAAAAGCTCTTTTGATTTGACCTATGAAGCTTTGAAGTGGGTGGTTGTGTATGAATTTTGTGCAAGAAAATGGTTTAATGTTGGCTCATCTTAAGTTGCATTGTTGTTGCTTGAGATTTCAGTTTTGTTTAGAAATGATAAATTTTGTATTTACCTAATTGAATTCTGAAATTCTGTTTTCTTGCTTGTCTTTGATATATGATACATGAATTGGGATGATATGATGATGATGGTGGTTGAAAGAGGGTGTTTGGAGGAATTTGGAATTCAGTTTTGAGTGAGTTTTGAATACAAGAAAGAAGGAAGAGTGTTGAATGTGAGAAGATGGAAAATTCTGCAGGAGAGAGACAGTCAGCAAAGCTGACTGTCCATGGGCTGGACAGAGGCCCAGCCCGCTCGAGCGAGCCTGGGCCCGCTCGAGCGGGCCTGGCTTCTGCCACAGCCCGCTCGAGCGAACTGGGCTCGCTCGAGCTGGGCCTGGGTCAGGGCCTAGGTCATTTCCTGCATGGATTTTGGGCTGTTTATGCTAGTTTTTGATGGATTTTTGGGCTGTTTTAGGCTAGTTTTGAGCCCGGTTTGAGTACAAAAATTCCCTAATGACTTATTAAGTATCGGGAATTAAGAATTTGAGCCCGAATCATTTTTATTTGAATCAAACCATAGAGAAAGTTTGGAAAAGAAGTAAACTTACCCGGGAATTTTCTATCTTAATATACACTTTATGCCCTCAATTGTCGGTGATCTTCAGAGACACCAACTTCTTCACTCATAAACCGACATGGAGACAATAAGTGTGTATTGAGACGGCCTCGGTAAGCCCATCAAACATTATCAATCATCCAAATCATCTCATTCCAAGTTAGAGAAAGTTTATGTTTTCTCATAAATTCGTTTGAAACAAAGTTGGTTAATTTGTCAGGTTTGAAAAACAATAAAAAGGCTACTCATCTGATTTGTTCTGAATTTGTCTGTTTATTTTGATAAAGAGTAGTCCTTTTATCCGGTTTGAATTGTGTTCAATGGTTTGAATTGTATCGTTTTGGATTTGAATCTCAAGGCAAGATGGGGCCAGAGCTTTGTAGTGCGAGCCCATGAGCGAAGGAGAACTTGACTTGTATCGGTTTAGGTTTTGAAATGTAAAGGCACCACTAAGCTTAGGTTACCTTGTTGGGCTGATCACCCAGCTTGGAATCTTTAAAACTATTTGCCAACTGCAGTTTGGATTCTGTCTGTTTGTTCGGCCATGGCAACGGTTCTGTTTCCGGTCCCACGAGTAGTGGCAACGGTTCTGTTTCCGGTCCCACGAGTAGTGGCAACGGTTCTGATTTCCGTCCCACTTTATGTGGCAACGGCTCTGTTTGTTCCGGTCCCACGGGTAGTGGCCACGGTTTCTGTTTGCTCTTGTTACTTCGGTAATAGGAGAATTTAGCTAAATGTGGTTTGCCATTATTTTGATTATTTGTCAGATAATTTGAGATATTTAAATTATGAAAAATTCGTTTATTTGCACTGAAATAATTCATTTGATTTATTCCTTATATATGATTTGTTTTGTCAGCATCTTTACGATTTTAAACATGATGTTCATAACTTGTATATCAGATCTGTTTTATTCACCTGCCAGACCGTCGTGTCTGATACTTCTCTTGTTTGGTGTCAGATGTCGGACCCGCAGCCTTTGAGGCGGAGTGCACGCAGGAGGCAATAGGGCCTCAGGTGGAGCCCGAGTGGCAACCAAATGATGTCATGTAGACGTCACGTTTGGTTTGGGGCATCGATAACATCTTTTTGGGGAAGTGACAGTTATTTTTGGGAAATTTTGTTATAGCCTTTGTTGGCTTTGTCAGGCTGTATAAATTAAATTACTTTTGTTTCACAACTGTAATTAACTTTGGTTATGCTATATGTATATATTTCTCTTTTGATATCGAACTTGTACATCTATCTTGTGTTATATGGAGTTTTATTTTGCTACATGCTTCCGCATAACATTATTTTGATGTGAAATTAATTCTTTGGTTGTGATGGATCGTCTGGGATCCTCACCGCGGAATCCTGTGGGAAAATAATTAGCGCGTGCGGGCGAAATTTTCTAGTCCGTCGCGCCGCGACCCCAGATTAAGGACTTGATTATCAGGGCCTCGGTCCGGGGGCGTGACAGGAGTTGGTATCAGAGCGAGAAATATGTCAAGCAATTAAAAGACATTAGAAACATAGGGTCGTGGAGAGGATCCGTTAGACTCTTCGTTAACTAGTATTGCGAGGGGGATTGTGGGAATGTTTTCTTAATATATTTGTTGTACTAACAAGTGGTTTTGCAGCAAAATGCTTCTGCGCAAGGACCACACCAATACAAATCCTTCTTCTAGCAATGCTAATACTGCAGGCTCCTTTGGAGATAATCCATTTCAGAATTTTATGCAGAGGATGATGGGAACAACAACAGAAAAACAATGAAATGATGATGGAACAGCAGTTGAGAGCCAATGAGAATCAGACAGATTGCAAGAGCAGATGGCTAAGAAAGATGAGGAATTAGCACAAGTACAAAGGCAGTTATTAGAAGTGTTGGGTAGAAGACCAGAACCAGTACAACCTCAACACATGGGTCCTCAAATTGTTATCAATGATCGTGACAATAACCCGAATGTTTTATTTGAACGCTTCCGGAAGAGAGGTCCAAAAGAGTTTATCGGGAATGAGGATCCTTTGACAGCAGATGATTGGTTAACTCATACTGAAAACATCTTTGATCTTTTTCAGTGCACAGGCAGGCAGCGAGTTCTTCTAGCAGCATCTATGTTCATTGGCTTGGCTGATATTTGGTGAAAGACACTCAAGGGTGGCTATCAGAACATTGCTAATGATATTGCATGGGCTACTTTCAAGGAACAGTTCACTGAGAAATATGTGCCCCCTCATGTCAAGAGACAGATGGCAGTGGAGTTCCAGCTACTCACACAAGGAGACATGACAGTCCTCGAATATCTTACAAAGTTTGAGAGATTGTCACGGTATGCACCAGAGCTTGTTGATACCGAGGAGAAGAAGTTTATCAAATTCCTTGAAGGGTTGGACCCTATCATTGAAAGGGATGCTTCAGGTGTTGTCTTACTAGCCACATTCCAAGAAGCAGTCAAGCGAGCTTATAAATTTGAAGACATCAATAACAAGATTATTAAGAATAATCAGAGGAAAAGACAGCAGCAAGGACATCACTACAATCAAGAGATAACCAGTTGTATGCAAAAGAGACAAAGTGATGTGAGCACTGTGGTAAGTTTCATCCTTGGTCACATTATTTACAGAGTTACGGGTTGGATGCAGTTGATCCGGCCTTACAGATCATGAAGATGAAAGTTGTCCAAGGAGAGGAACCAGGGCAACAGGCCATGTCAGCGAAATCAGGAGCAGTTCAGGGTTCAAGCAGGTTATTACAGAAGGTTTGTGCATGGATTTTCATCTATCAGAATGCAGCACCTTTGACTAAATTAACCCGCAAAAATGTGGCATTTGTATCAGGATAGAGCAGAGTGTGAAGCAAGTTTTGAAGAGTTGAAGAAGAGATTAACCACAGCACCAGTTCTCACCTTACCTTCGAGCAGTGGTAATTTTATAGTTTATACAGATGCTTTGACAGTGGGACTTGGATGTGTGCTAATGCAAGATGGTAAAGTCATAGCTTATGGCTCAAGGCAGTTGAAGGAGCACGAGAAGAATTATGCAACGCATGACTTAGATTTGGCAGCAGTTGTTTTTGCACTAAAGATGTGGAGACATTATTTGTATGGAGAGAAATTCGAGGTTCACTCGGATCATCGTAGTCTACAGTATTTGTTCTCTCAGAAGGAATTGAAAATGAGACAGAGAAGATGGATGGAGTATATTAAGGACTACGACTTTCCAATCAAATACCATCCAGGGAAAGTAAATGTTGTGGCGGATGCATTGAGTAGGAAGTCTGGGAGCATGGCTAGCTTGCGAGGAATGGGTAGTCTCCAACAGCTTGAAGAATTGGGAGTTGAGTTCCAACTATTGAGACTAGGTGTTATGTTAGCAAACATGACAATGTCTGAACCCATTTTCATTCAGAAAATCAAGGAGACTCAACTACAGGATCCATATTTAGCAAGAATTGTGGAGCACATTTCAGATAGCCCAGATTTCAGAGTCGTGGATGGAGTATTGTACTTCCGTGACAGATTGTGTGTTCCAAATATTGATGACTTGAGAAATGAAATTATGACTGAAGCCCATAACACCAAGTATTCCATGCACCCAGGGAGTACTAAAATGTACCATAATTTGAAGAACAGATTTTGGTGGAGCAATATGAAGAGAGAAATTGCAGCATTTGTGTCCCGATGCATAACTTGTCAATTAATTAAGGCAGAACATCAGAAACCAGCAGGTCTTTTGCAGCCATTAGAGATTCCACAGTGGAAATGGGAACATCTTACGATGGATTTCATCTCGGGTTTACCGACGACTAGCAGAGGGAACAATGCTATATGGGTTATAGTTGACCGACTGACGAAGTCTGCACGTTTCATTCCATTGAAGACAGGGAGAAAGATGCAAATGTTATCACTAGCACAAACATTTGTTAATGAGATCGTCAACCAACATGGTCAACCAGTCTCCATTACTTCAGACAGAGATAGCAGATTTGTCTCAAGGTTCTGGAAGACTCTGCATGAGTCCATGGGTACAAAGCTTCAATTCAGCACAGCGTATCACCCACAGACAGATGGACAGTCAGAAAGGACCATTCAGACATTGGAAGACATGCTTAGGGCTTGTGTGCTTGATTTCAAAACTCAGTGGGACGAAAGTCTATCTCTTTGCGAATTCGCATATAATAACAGTTACCACTCGAGTATAGGAATGGCACCTTTTGAAGCACTTTATGGAAGGAGATGCAGAACTCCAGTGTGTTGGGAAGAAGTCGGAGAACGCAGTTTTCATGGACCGACATTGATTGGTGAGACTAATGAGAAAGTCAAACTCATTCATGAGCGTTTGAAGACTGCGAGAAGCCGACAGAAAAGTTATGCAGATGTTCGGAGAAAGGACCTACAGTTCCAAGTGGGAGATAAAGTATTTTTGAAAGTGTCACCCACTAGAGGAACCTTGAGGTTCGGTCAGAAGGGTAAATTGTCAAGAAGATTCATTGGACCGTATGAGATTTTGAGTCGTGTCGGTGAAGTGGCTTACAGACTGGCCTTACCGCCAGAACTTTCAGGAGTGCATAATGTGTTTCATGTCTCAATGTTGAAGAAATATGTTTCGGACCCCTCACATGTGCTAAGACATGAGCCCCTAGAGATTCGAGAAGATGCCACTTATGTTGAGAAACCGGTCAGAATCATTGACAGGAAAGAGCAAGAATTGAGTAATCGGACAATTCACTGGGTAAAAGTGCTTTGGGAGAATCATGAACCTGAAGAGGCTACGTGGGAATTGCGTGATCAAGTTCAGAAGAAGTACCCGCACTTGCTACCAGAGGTTAGTGTTCATTTGGAGGACCAAATGATTCTAAGGGGTGGAGGATGTCAGACCCCGACCCAGGTTTAGTATAATTTATTGTTATTTTAATTGTGATTAGTCTCTAAGCGGGATTAGGGGACGATTAGCTTGAGTTTTTAGTTGGATTAGAATTTTGAATAGCTTTGGGGAATTTGGAGAGCGTAGTGTTCGGTTTGAACGGGCCCGGGGTGACCCGTAAGACACGTGTTAGTGTGAGAATTCGAGTTATGTGATTTTTTGAAAAAATATGGATTTCGACATTTGTGAATTTGTTATTTTGATTCCAACAAGTTTCCTATTTGTTCCATTTGCATTCGAACCCCAGAAATCGCGTTTTTTCGAGAAAAAGGACAAAACAGTCTTTTCACACCCAAATCTGTGCATAAATTTTGAAATTTGAAAACCATGAGGAAAATATACTTTTTGAAAACTAGATTTTTCAACGATCATTTTTCCCTTCTTCGTCAACTTCATTCGGAACCTCTAAATGATAGACCCAGCTATGTGAAGTTTTCAGGGCCATTGGGGCCCACAACCCATTTAAATGAGTCAACCCAAACCCACGTTGGGTCTTCCTTTCTTCATTCTTCATTCATTCAGTTTTTCCTGCAACAACCTAAGAGAGTTTTCTCTCTTTTCTCTCATCTCCCCTCCTTTGCATGTCTTGCAAATGAACCCAAATTGGTAAACAAATTTCACCATCTCTCATCTCCTCACCTCTAGCTTGCCATTGATACAAATTTTAAGGGATTTTGGCTGAGTTCATCATCTTCTCCAAGCTCTTCTTCTTGTCTAGAGTTCTTCAAAGGTTAGCAATGGCTTCCTTCTTGAAATTTTGGATTTTCTAGACCCTTTAGGATTGTTTTATCATACATGCAAGAGCCTTCATGAAGAGCTCCTTTGTTTTCCAAAATTTTGTGGATTTTTAGTGTTTTTCTTTGGATTCTTTTGTGTAGATTGGAGTTGCTGAGTTTGAGAGTTTCTTAGAGTGTTTTGGTGACCAAATTTGTCTCAGGCAAGTGAATAATTGGATTGTGTATACATGGTGTGGAAATTTATCTTTTCTAAGAGCTCTTTTGATTTGAACTATGAAGCTTTGAAGTGGGTGGTTGTGTGTGAATTTTGTGCAGGAAAATGGTTTAATGTTGGCTCATCTTAAGTTGCATTTTTGTTGCTTGAGATTTCAGTTTTGTTTAGAAATGATAAATTTGTGTGTATTTACCTAATTGAATTCTGAAATTCTGTTTTCTTGCTTGTCTTTGATATATGATATATGAATCGGGATGATGTGATGATGATGGTGGTTGAAAGAGGGTGTTTGGAGGAATTTGGAATTCAGTTTTTGAGTGAGTTTTGAATACAAGAATGAAGGAAGAGTGTCTGAATGTGAGAAGAAGGAAAAATTCTGCACCAAAAGAAGAGAGACAGTCAGCTTTAGCTGACTATCTCTCGGGCTGGACAGAGGCCCAGCCCGCTCGAGCGAGCCTGGGCCCGCTCGAGCGGGCCTGGCTTCTGCCACAGCCCGCTCGAGCGAACGGGCCCGCTCGAGCTGGGCCTGGGTCAGGGCCTGGGTCATTTCCTGCATGGATTTTGGGCTGTTTATGCTAGTTTTGATGGATTTTTGGGCTGTTTTAGGCTAGTTTTGAGCCCGATTTGAGTACAAAAATTCCCTAATGACTTATTAAGTATCGGGAATTAAGAATTTGAGCCCGAATCATTTTTATTTGAATCAAACCATAGAGAAAGTTTTGGAAAAGAAGTAAACTTACCCAGGAATTTTCTATCTTAATATACACTTTATGCCTCAATTGTCGGTGACCTTCAGAGACACCAACTTCTTCACTCATAAAACGACATGGAGACAATAAGTGTGTATTGAGACGGCCTCGGTAAGCCCATCAAACCTTATCAATCATCCAAATCATCTCATTCCAAGTTAGAGAAAGTTTATGTTTTCTCATAAATTCGTTTGAAACAAAGTTGGTTAATTTGTCAGGTTTGAAAAACAATGAAAAGGCTACTCATCTGATTTGTTCTGAATTTGTCTGTTTATTTTGATAAAGAGTAGTCCTTTTATCCGGTTTGAATTGTGTTCAATGGTTTGAATTGTATCGTTTTGGATTTGAATCTCAAGGCAAGATGGGGCCAGAGCTTTGTAGTGCGAGCCCATGAGCCAAGGAGAACTTGACTTGTATCGGTTCAGGTTTTGAAATGTGAAGGCACCACTAAGCTTAGGTTACCTTGTTGGGCTGATCACCCAGCTTGGAATCTTTAAAACTATTTGCCAACTGCAGTTTGGATTCTGTCTGTTTGTCTGGCCATGGCAACGGTTCTGTTTCCGGTCCCACGAGTAGTGGCAACGGTTCTGATTTCCGTCCCACTTTATGTGGCAACGGCTCTGTTTGTTCCGGTCCCACGGGTAGTGGCCACGGTTTCTGTTTGCTCTTGTTACTTCGGTAATAGGAGAATTTAGCTAAATGTGGTTTGCCATTATTTTGATTATTTGTCAGATAATTTGAGATATTTAAATTATGAAAAAAATTCGTTTATTTGCACTGAAATAATTCTTTTGATTTATTCCTTATATATGATTTGTTTTGTCAGCAGCTTTACGATTTTAAACATGATGTTCATAACTTGTATATCAGATCTGTTTTATTCACCTGCCAGACCGTCGTGTTTGATACTTCTCTTGTTTGGTGTCAGATGTCGGACCCGCAGCCTTTGAGGCGGAGTTTACGCAGGAGGCATTAGGGCCTCAGGTGGAGCCCGAGTGGCAACCAAATGATGTCATATAGACGTCACGTTTGGTTTGGGGCATCGATAACATCTTTTGGGGAAGTGACAGTTATTTTGGGAATTTTATTTATAGCCTTTGTTGGCTTTGTCAGGGTTGTATAATTTAAACTACTTTTGTCCTCACAACTGTAATTAACCTTTGTTATGCTATGTATATATTTCTCTTTTGATATCGAACTTGTACATTCATCTTGTGTTACATGGAGTTTTATTTTGCTACATGCTTCCGCATAACATTATTTTGATGTGAAATTAATTCTTTGGTTGTGATGGATCGTCTGGGATCCTCACCGCGGAATCCTGTGGGGAAATAATTAGCGCGTGCGGGCGAAATTTTCTAGTTCGTCGCGCCGCGTCCCCCGGATTAAGGACTTGATTGTCAGGGCCTCGGTCCGGGGGCGTGACAAAAGGGTCATTCGAACCATAAATCGCAAATTTTGAGGTTAGCCAACCAACCTGGGGAGTATAAAAGTAGAATGTTAGTTTGCAAGTAGTTAGACAATAATTTGTATAAAGATAGTACATTGCATACTTACAAATTCGTTGCAAGTAGTTAGAGAATAATGATCACTTGTTGAGCTATTGTAAAATTCCCACAATGCCTCATCTGGGTAACCGACCAGCAAACTAAAGTGATCAATGTGATGCAACAAAAAAACTAATGTTTTACTTTCCTTCATATCCATCACATTTGTACCATTCAGACCAAAGGCAAGGGGTTCCGTTTGACGGTGTCCTTCTTTCCACATACTCTGCATGATTCAGTAAGATATATTACAACAAAATTGACTTATCAGTTAGTTCATAAATTGCTATCATATATAATTAACTTACACAAATGCTTGGATCCGCAAGATATGCAGTGTCACACATGTCTCTTAAACTATCAAACCAATAGTAGATAATATTTGTGTCCAACCATTTCCCTTCTTCAAGGGCATCATGCAAGACGTTACTATCTACAAGCGTGCAAATCACATCTAATTCCTTCTTCCTGTAATAATACACAAATGCCATTGTCATAACTCATAAATATAATACAAAAGTGATAATAAGGCGATGGAAGCTCACCTAAATTTATAGTAATCCTTAAATCCATTGAGTAGCTCAATGTCCTGACTATCAAAATGGCACTCAGTGTAATGAATTGTATGAGAATAACCATCAAATTTCTGAGGAATCTTCCTCATACGCGGCAATCGCTTAATTCTCCACACCAAAGACTCTATATCCCTTTTTTATGGTGAAAGAATTATCGCCTGAGATATTCCCGCATGTGTAGGTGTGGAGAGGATTTCTAACAATTCTGGCTGATTTGTGATGGTCCATTTAGGGGATAACACATCCCTAATTGGAGGAAGCTCGTGGGCTAAAAGATGTGGACTAGTTAATGATGATGGTGGCGGGGTTTCAACTATCATTAGAGTATTTGGGGACAACGATTTCCGAAAACTTGGTTCTTTACGTATAGCCTTTCGGATTCGCTTGGGTGTACGTTCGTACAAAAGACGCAAAATTTTCTCAAAGAATGGTGAAATATTCAAATGCACTAAAAAATGCATACTTACAAATTTGATATACCTGTTCCATGTCCAAGTCCGAAGAAGAGCTGCTGTATTTTTCCATGCTGAAGTTCTCCAAGGTTGTCGTGAAAGCACCCCTGAAAGTTTTAATCTTCTTGTGCATCTTTCCAGCAAAGTTTTCAAGACTTTTTTTTCTTTCGGATAGCCCTATCTACTGATTTCTCCAATGCGTCAAGAAACATGATCACCTGCGCAAATTCATGAAGACATTTAGGGGAAATTGGCTTTATAGGCATATGAGAAGAAATGAATAGTAGAAAGGAATAGGGATATACATGATCATTTGATGGTCCTACTCCCTGCGATGGTGATGCTTCTTGCTAGGGAATGTTCGGTTTCGTTTTCCTCTCGTCTTCTGAATTGGGTTCTCGCCTATGGTGGCCTATACGCATGCGCGTGTTGGGGATATACCACTTCAAATATTCATCTGTATGAGTTGGGAACGCATCCTTCTGTCCTTGTAAGATCATATCTAGTCTTGCGTCCCACATAGAAGATACTGCAGGCGGGATATGTGTATAGTCCCAAGACATTCTTTCAACCTTTTCCACCCTAAGGAGAGGCATTCGAAAAGTTGGAGGTACCACTTGACTCAGCCCAAATTGTTTCATGACACAATCAGAGTTATGGTACTCCATGATCCAATAATGAATAAGGATTGTATTTGACATGAACAATCGTCGATCAACATCTGATACATTTTGAGTAAATTTCTTCACATAGGTAGCATATGGCATCCAAGCAAACTGCGACAAATAAATATGAAACTTAATAGATGAAATAAAGTTTTAGTACTTAATGTTTGCACATCAACAACTAAACATGTTCATTCGTGATAGATCAATTACCGAGTCTGATTTCATATTGTCCAATTGATGACGAACATATTTTATAGTAGTCGTAGCTTTATATCCATCCAACCTAGCCTTCCATGTTTTGAACAGTGGAAATTTTATGTCTTTCTTCCAACTATCTTTTGGGCTAGGACACCGACCAATAGACATGGGGGAGTAGGCCCATATCTACCACGCACATTATGTAAATAATCAGTATCATGAGTAGTTTTAAATAAGACAACACATTGCACAAGGTTAAGAGTTATTGAAGTATACTTGTAAAAGCTGCAATGGTCCAGTTAGGGTCTTGAAGTGGGCGGTGGAAGACTTTTTTTCATTTTTGTCCTTCCCATCAGGTGAAGCTACATCTTCTCCGCTCTCATTTCTATCAGTTGTCCACTTTACAGCCTTTGCGAGCATTCTATACAGATTAGCAAGACATGCCGGGCCCCATGCATATGGCTTGAACTTTCTAAATAATTCAAGTAGGTAAGCTGGTCCTCTAGTGCCCGATCCGATCATAAAAATTTATCCAGCTACCAAATGAAACAAGAAGGCCCTTGTGTTGCAAATCTTAACTTATTTAGACAATTTTTTCTTCTTCTCCGAAGGCAAGAAATTATCCTCTATCCACTTTAATTTTATACACAGCCCTTGTGTGTCTACCTCTGGATGGGGTGTCATTTTAAGGAGATCTTCACATAAACTCACCACCTTCACACTGGGGTGAGTCCATCCAACAACTGGTTCACCTTCGATTGACAAACCATATATGTAGGCCACATCTTCTAAGGTAATTGTGGCCTCCCCGAAAGGAAAATGAAACGTATTTGTCTCGGGTCTCCACCTTTCTATAAGACCCGTTATTAATGCATGGTCTATTCTCATCTCATCTATCTCTGCAAGATGATGCAAACCGGTCTGCCTCACATAACCCCACTGTGTCTTATTCAATTTCCATATTGACTTCTTTGGGTTAGAAGTGATACATCTATAGCACCCCAATTCCTATCAACATCAATAATGTGAAATAGAAAGATAGTGAATAAGGACAAATACTATATCTAATCATGTATCAATATAATGAGATAAACATTCATGATATACCACTCCGTGCGAGATCCCTTCAGATATGTGGTTTTGTTGTTCATACAGAAGGATATTTTCAGTCCCTTGAGGTCTTTTTTCTTCCATCTGCATGTATAAAACATCAGATATATAGTGCATGATAATGAAACAAGTCTCTTAAAAGCAGTTCATCACTGTGTTGCAAATGGTACAACATACAGATATTGCACTATATATATAGGAGTTTCTGACGTTTTGAACACACAAGTTAAGCATAATGACAAATTTGCACAAGTTTTTACATATATTTTGCTGTGGTGGTCATAGAGTGATTTACATATATTTTGCACAAGTTTTTGGCAATGAATCTTCTTTTCTTTTTTTATAAGAACATAAGTCTGTCTTCTTTTTAGGGCAAATGCTTCCGTAGTCTTAATAACGAAAGTTAAGATAAGGGCATTGCTCAGAAATCTCTCATGGCTGTTGGATTTTCTGTGACTTAAAATTTTATTTTATTGTGCTTCTTGATACATTTTTTTTTTTCAAACTTTTCATAGGTAACATATTCCTGATATGGTACTATTCTAAGTGAACATCCCATTTGATCAATGAAAATGATGGAATAAAGGAAAGATGGTGACTGATGAAAAAGTTGAGCCAAAACTAAATTCTCCAAATCCATTCTTGTTCTTGAATTATTTTCTCATTTCTATATTCGAGAATGTAAATTTTGTGAATGTAAATATCAACACTTTGGATGGCATTGGCTTATGCTGAATCAGGTGAGTGCTGTGATGGAAACATGAGGTCTTGTGGCAGCTAAGGATATGATTGGAATACTGGGGAAGGCGGTACCTATCTATCCTTTACTGTAACCCTTTAGGACATTTAAAGAGGAGTGCAGGAACTTTCGATGATGTTTAAAATTCATGGCCTTGATTAGCAGATAAAGACAAGATCGATATTATATTTTGGGATCTAATTCTAGTCTATTATTTAAGGAGGCCCAACCACAGATTTTATTGAGTCCTAAATGATGGAAGTAGTTGAAAATTGGAGGCAATATATCATTAAGAACTTAGCCCTTGTTTATCTAGTCCAAAATATGGCATGTGTCCAAAAATTTTGGGTTAATCCTAGGGTTAACAGGGAAACTTGGTTCAATTCGGAGGCTAACTTCTAGGACATCCATTGTATTCATAAACAAATAAACCAAGGCCCACCAGATGTGTAGCAGGGACACAAGGGCCCACCTTGTAAGACCCCGACCCGAGTGATCCCGATTAGTGCTTAGTTAGTTACGTGTTAGTCTTGTTTTGTCTTGTGGTTTTGGTTTAGTGGTTTAGAATAGCTTTGGAATAGTTTTGGGGATTTTGAGTACTTTGGTATTAGTGGGGCCCTTTGGGGGTTCCCTTGTTTATGGCTTTTTGTGTGCTTGAGATTTTATATTGGTTTTCGTCATTTGTATTTCATCCCGATTTACTTGTTTTATTATTGCCTTCAACTTTCATGTTGATCCCGTTCCCGTTCGAAACCCCGAAACATGACTTTTCTAGCTCCAAGGGCAAAACAGTACTTTTACTCTAAATCTGTACCAAATTAGTGTTAATCCCGAAACCTGCGAAACATAAACTTTTTAGAAACTAGATATTTAGACGATCATTTCTTCCTTCTTCGTCGATTTCATCCGGAGCCCCGAAAATCACTATTTCAGCCCAACTAGGTTACTTGATGGTGGAGCCCACTTGTAAGGCTTATAAAAGAGAACCCTCCTCCTTCATTCTCTCTTTTCCAGCAACTGTGACTTGAGTCTAGGGTTTCTCCTCTTCTTCTTGCTTCTCCATCATCAAGCATCTCCCAAGCTTGCACCATCATCTCAAAAGATTTCATAATCTTCTTCTCCATTGCAAGGGCTCTCCATTGACACCATTTTGAAGGAAATCCCATCACTCCAAGACTTTCTTCTAGCTTGCATTGCTCTTTTGGAACACCATTTGGTAAGCTCTCTTCCTAATCTTCTAGATTAGTATTCTTCTAGCCTTAGAGAAGCTACATTTTCAATATTGAAAGCTCTCTCTTCTTCTTCATTGTTTTGACCCATTTTAGGGTTTGTTTTAGGGGTTTTTGGTAGAGCTTATTCCCTTGACTTGCAAGAGTGCTAGGAGCTGTTTTTCAGTGATTTGAGACTTGAGGCAAGTGGATGTTTTGACATTTGTACATTTGAAAGAGTTTTGTTGAAATGCATTTATGGTTTTACCTAAGGTTTTGAGGCATTAATGGCTTGTTTAGATTGGAAATAAATGCTCATATTTATTCTTGAAAGCTTGTTTTAATCACATATGAGATTGCTAATCAGGTTTGGAGACAATGTAGTAAAGATAGAAAAAAAAATGGGAAGACCACTGCACTGCTGTAACAGAACCTGGGTTCTGTTACGCAGTGTACGCGGTCGACCGGCCAATGGCGCAGTCGACCGGCGACACTGGAACAGGCCCCCTGCTGGGCAGCCTGCAGAACTGCGGGAGTCTCAGTTATCCTGAGCACGCGGTCGACCGGCCTAGGGCGCGGTCGACCGGCGACACAGAGGTCAGGCTCTCTGGAGCCTGACCAAAACACTGTGCACAATTTTAAGTTACAACTCCCGGTCGACCTGGCCCATGGCCGGTCGACCGAGCCACTGTGTACGCGGTCGACCGGCCATGGGCCAGGTCGACCGGCCCAACTGGAACCCTGCAGAAAACTGACTTTTTCCCCTATGATTAAATGGACTTTAGATGGAATCTAGTGACCCTTTTGTGGACCCATTGGACTTCTTTAGAGGATGGTTGAACCGTCATCTCCTCAC
Organism: Camphora micrantha; assembly: GCA_003546025.1. Classification (NCBI taxonomy): domain Eukaryota; kingdom Viridiplantae; phylum Streptophyta; class Magnoliopsida; order Laurales; family Lauraceae; genus Camphora; species Camphora micrantha. The sequence continues at coordinate 16,349 of QPKB01000284.1, forward strand.
GGTTAATCCGGTCGTATCGGTACTTAATCTAATTCAATCTTGAACGGTGCGGAACGACGAGATATCCCTTCTTTTATCTAAACGCGAAATTGGGCTGTTTGGGTATCGCGAATCCGTTTTCCCTTCGACGAATGAGTAGGTTGTAAGGTACTACTAGATTAACATGGTGCTTAGGATTCCATCCCTTTTATGTTTTGTTTAACTAAAATACGATTAGGGTTTGAATCCCTAAGGTGCATAAAGAGCCCGGAATGTCTCTAAACTCAAGGAGTACCAAGTGATCATCACAATAGACATACGGGGTCCTTATTCACTCGATTTATATCGAATCCCGATACTTGTCCCGTATTTCAATAAATGTGATTTATCATTCCCGAAAACATCGAAATTGGAACTAGAGCTTTTGCTAGCCCCGACATGCACTTCCCGTTTGAAAATGAGATTAGTGCTTTTAAGCACCCCGTCCCGCCCGTTTATTAAAGTGCATTAAATATGATTTGTACATGACTTGTTTTACATGATTTGACCTATGAGTCGGCACCACTAAGCTTGGCTTTCCTTGCCGGTTTGATCGACCGACTTGGAGACCCTTTCCCGTCCCGCCAGCTGCAGTCTTGGATCCCGCTACCCGGTTATTACCGTGGTCTTGTCCCGATACCCGATTCGCTACCGTGGTCCCGTCCCGTATTGTATTATATTATGTATATGTTACTTATGTTGCATCTCCTCACTTCGGTGACTGAGACAACATCCCGATATGCTCTTGTCACTTCGGTGATAGAGGACTTAGCTATGTGTGGTTGCCATCTTGTCTGTTTCCCGTTTCCTTGGACACCTTACATGTTTTATCTTGCATATGTATTTGAATAAATGTTTATCTTGTTTTATGAAACTAATGCTTTGACAGGTTTAAATGATTTTCAAGGTATTTTCTATATTGTTATGTCTTTCTATCCGTTTGCCAAACCGTCGTGTTTGATACTTGTTTTTGGTACTCAGGTCCCGTTGTTGGTCTCCCCGAGGAGGAGCTCGAGGTTGCGGTTGGCGAACCGCAACGACTAGTTGAGTGGCACGCCGATGATGTCATCTAGACATTCGGGTGCTTGAGTTGCGTAACACATTTTGGGTTGTATCTAACCATTCTTTTGGGGAAACTTGATACTGTATTCATTGGCCTTTGTTGGCCTCTATTTTTGGGATCAATGTAATTAAACTACTTTGTTGTAAACCTTAACTTTATTTTGGGGTTATAGCTTTAATGATCATTGCTCATTTTGATACTAGTATGAAATATGCTTAATCTTGTATCTTGGACATGAATGTATGAAATAGAGATTTGCTACACGCTTCCGCACACAAAAGAAATATTCATGTTGATGTGTTATCCTCACCGCGGACACCTGTGGGAAATCGCGTGTACGAGTGGCATCCTTCTTGATGGCTCGTATACGTTTTGTTGGTTTGGTTTCAATAAATTGGAACAATCAATCATACATCATATTACAACATCACATTAGCAGTCCCGATCCCGGATTAGGCCCGCCCTATTGTGGGGACCCGGTCCGGGGTCGCGACACACCTGATGGAGGGTTTGGATCTCACACACATGGGGGAATGACTGCGCATTGGTATTGCTATTACTACTACTACTACTACATATATTCAAACTCACACACTCTACTCACAGCCCATATCCTTAACTAGGTGAGCTACAGTTGAAGACGTGCATTGATATGATATGATATCTCATGTGCATTAACATTTGTCGCTGATTTTTCTTTTCAGGTAAAATGAAGAGTTGATGATGGTAGCCAGGGTAAGTAGGAAATGAGTAAAAATAAACAGATGGAGAAAGAACTCCTTGTTCTTTCCATTTCTGTCAAGGAAAGAACTCCTTGTTCTTTCCATTTCTGTCAAGGAATAAGAATATGAAGAGAACTCCTTGTTCTCTTCATCTGCATTGTAGTCTATTTATGTCTGGTTGGGTGTGCTAAAAATTAAAGTTAGACTAGTATATCTCATGACTGTTGTGCTGCATTGTGTACATGGTGATATAATAATGCAAGTCTCATTGTGGTAGGCCCATGTCTTTGATGTGCTTTTATCTTATGTAATATTATATTTGAGTAGGGATGCAATTTGGGCTGGGCAGGACGTGGGGGAGCAGGGCAGGTATCAACCCAAACCACCAACCCAATCTAACTCTGATTTGATAATTCAAGGTTCAAGTTGGCCATTCTCACATCTAAGTTAGTATAGAGTTTACATTCTCAACTGGATTAAAAAATGGGCCGAGTTTGTCCTATACTTGCTATGTGACTCGCCAGTCAATAATAACCTGACCCAATCTAATTCATCGAACCTGATTCAGACCCTACATGGTAATAGGATCTAGGTTGAGTCTTTTAACTTTTGGGTCAGGCTCAGATTAATATTTCCAACCAGATAAACAATGGATACATGTTGGTTCAGGGCTGAGAAGTTATCTACAGCAATCAACCCAACCCTAAGCAATGAGACTGCAATTGAATGATTTCCGATTATGCATCATAGGCCAAGAAGATAAAAGTTTTGCTGTACAAAAATCAAAACCATTCATGTTTCATCCAAATTGAGGCTACCTATCATCAATCCAAACCCTCACATAGAACTACTTGCACTGTAATTATAGACTCTTAGCCTCTGCTTTTAAATATGGGAGAAACCCTTTTGTACCCAAAAATCTTTGCTTTGTGAAGAGAAAAAAAATTAAATTATGGAGGCAAAATGTCACTCAACCTATTCATCAATCACACCATGATATTGAAGTTTTGAGTTTAAGGTTCAATTGCAAGTCAATTAAAGAGAGTAATGCAATACACAACCAAGAAGTAAGAAAAAAGAAAATGCAACCTTTCAACTTGCAAGCACCCAAATCACACATGTTTGTTTATCCAATGAAGCCTATGTCTCCCTCAATCCAATCTTCAGAATTTCATTTCTTTCCTTGTCATTGAACTTTCTAGGTTCACACTTCACTCCTACTCTCTACCCCGTAAGAATTCATAGAAATTGATAACCTAACCCAGATTGATCATTACGGGCCGCACATAAAGTGAAATCTTTTTCCCTCTTCCTTGCACCCAAACGAAAAAGATAGGGTTTTAGCAGTGGAGAACCTAAAAATCAAATACATGTACGAATGGATGCAAGAGGAGAAACTGAATTCAACGAAACCAAACAAAACATGAAAAAGGGTTTGCCTTCAACAACTTTTCATTGAATTGATGGAAGGAAGATGGATCTCAGAAGTTGCAAAAAATAAATAAAAAAAAACAACGAACTATCCAAGCTCCATTTCCTGATTCCTAGAGAGAAAACCTCTCAAAACTATCGAAGAAATGCAAACAGTGAACAGATCGAGAAGGGCAAGGGCAGAATTACAAGCTTACCTCCAAAATCTGGGATTAGAGGTAGGGTTTGAGAGCAAAATGGCTCAGATGAGTGGAGAATCCATCGAAAGATGCCACGATTTTCATGGATTTTGAAAAATGCGTCATGTGGAGAGGAAAGGAAGAACTATAGAACCCTACTGCCGGTGCCGACCGATTGGGAGAGAAAGGGAGAAAGATGGAGGGTCCCTGCTGCTGGTGCTGACCGATTGAGCCAGAGAGAAAGGGAGAAAGATGGAGGGAGAGTGAAGATGTCGAATAGGGGAAAGGGGAAAAGGGTTTTGGGGTTTATTTAAGGCAAAGGAGCAGGGATATCCTTGCTGAGAGAAAAAATTAAAAAAAATACAAAACAGGGCCTTTGAGACTACTGTGGTCTTTTTAAGATGTTGATGATGCTTTTGGCAGTTAACAAATCTTAAGGGATTTTTTGGGTAAAATCCTCTATTTTTTATGAAGAACTTACGCTTTTTATTGCTTATATCTATCTATGTGGATAAGCTAAAAAAAAAAAAAAAAACGACGCTATAGGCTTATGAAGAACTTATGCGTTTTATATTGCTTATATCTATCTACTCGCTTTTTAGAGCCCGCACTTAATACGAGTCTTTAATTCATGAAAGGAAAACCCAATTTAAATTGAAAGTAGATATCTGATTGCGTACAAATTACATTTAATACAATTATATAGGAAATTTAAGATTGGTCACCATCTTTTGGAGAACCCCATATACTTTTATGCCTTCCACTTCATATAGTGTGGATATTTGATAGAGAGAGAGGTTAGTTGAAAGTAAATTTAAATATAAATAAAAAGTAATTGTGGATGTTCTACCATAGGGCAGGTCCATGCTTATCACACAGAAGAGCAAATGATATTCACTTTCTGATTTGAGAGGTTTTGACTAATGGAATTGATTTAATAATGACTATAAAATATAAGAAAAAGGAAAAAAAATTATTTGGTTAAGTGTCTTATTGGTGTGTCCCACCTACAAATCCCTCGAAACATCATACCAAATTCAAATTTTATTATTTAAAAATATTTGTTAGATGGGCCCACTCAAATCACATATCGCATGAGATTACTTTGAAAGGAGTTTAAATGAGTTGAAGAATCGTTTGGTATCTTTGCATGTACCATTAGGATTTGAAGAGATTGATTTTAGAAATAGAGAGGGATTTTAGGGAACTTCCCAAATATTTACTTAACTTTTGTTAGTTTTGGAAGTCACACACTCACACAAGGAAAGGTATGCATTTCCTATAATATTTGTTTTTCCTATCCATAAGCTCTCAAAGCTTTGTCTGCTGTTTATATGTTTTTATGGCATTTTCTTTATTGCAAGTCTTTCCAACTCGCTATGTGATGACTCAACTTCTTTATTTAAATTTGGAATGAGATGTTAAAGAAAATTGCATTCTCAGATTTGCCTAAATAACCTAATAAAAATCCAAAACGTTTGCTGACACCCATTTTCAAGTGCCCATTTTCAATTCCATAAAAGAAATGCAAGAACTTTAGAGTAAGATAATTACTACAATCCAAAGGGGCACTTGAGGATAAACTTGTCCAATTCCCAAGCTTTCTTGTTATGATTCTAAAAGAAGGGAAAAAGTTGTATAACATCAGAATTAATAAAATTAAAAAGAATTGAGAGAGAGAGAGAGAGAGAGAGAGAGAGAGAGAGAGAGAGAAGGGAGAACATCCTAGGTTAAAATGATCAAGAGACCCCTATCGCCGATATTTATATGGATCCAAACCATCGATTCAATCTTTCTTTCATACATTCATACACACTTCAAATTATAGGTCAATCAAAATAAGGACACGTGAAAAATGTATTTATTTTATGTTGGGACTGCAATCTTCTAATATTATGTAGACAAACTTTACACTATTATAGAACATAGTTCTTCAAAGACTGTTCTGATATTAGGTCTCTCATCTACAAGAAGAATACACCTAAGCGATATAGCAAGTAATTCATCCATTGCTTTTGGAGCTTCCTTTGCACCTGCAATGTCTTTATCAAAAGAGTCTATTCCCCCTCCTTCATTGGCGCGCAGTCTTGGCCAGAGATAATGTCACCCACACTTTTTGTTAGCAGCTCCATCAGAATCACCCCAAATGCATATATATCAGCCATAAATGATGGAAGTTGCTTCCTAGCAGTGGCAAGCTCTGGTGCCCGGTCATCACACAAATCAACTGAAAGAAAACCCAATTTAAACTGAAAGTAGACACCGAGAACCCCATATACCTTTATGCATTCTCATTCATGAGGCGTGGATATTTGATATATATATATATAGAGAGAGAGAGAGAGAGAGAGAGATTAGTTGAAAGTAAATTTAAATATAAATAGGAAGTAATTGTTGGTCAAGTGCATACGGGAGGCTTCGCATTTTCTACTTGGTCTCAATGAATAAAAAGAAAAAAGAAAAAAAAAACATGAATTCTTCTGATTCATGACCCAAGCATACGAAGGCGTCATTCTATTTTGCAATGAAAATCGTAAAAAAAAAAAAATCATGATATTTCTTGATGGTATGAGTTCAAAATGTGGCAAAGGCTTTCGTTATTAATGACATACAAACACATGTGATTTTCGAATTTCTTGAGAACAAAAACAAACAAACAGAACTCCAAATTTTACCTGTTGCTCAAATTTTATAAAGAAACAATTGATGTTTCCAACAACCTATCTAACCTATCTAACGACCATCCTTTTCCACTTCCAACTCCAACAATGCACTCAATTTTCCATAGCTTTAAAACCATAATCATATAACAGTAGAATCCCTTCAAAAATAGAAAGAAAAATAGAAAAAGAAAAAAGAACATAAAAAATAAAGAAAAGTTATAAGTTCATCTATTTTCAATCATATTCAATCATCAAGAGAGAACCCAGATGAATTTTTCTATGAGATTGTAAAAGGAGAACATGAAATCTCTTCATTTCCACATAACCAAAACCTCTAAATTTTCAAACCAGATTCCTTAAACTAATTAAGAAAACAGTAGCATTTCTCAAGAACCCCAAACATAATAAGTTTTAAAAAGGAATTGAAACGTGTAACTTTTCAAATCAAGCACCGCTCATGTAATTAATGGTCATAATTAGCTCACCTCCATAGTAAAATGACACATGCCCATTTGGAAGGCAACACATGTTTGGATCCATATAATCAGGAAGAAGAGGGGGAGTAGATCTGTCACATGATGCAATCGGCACATTTGCCACATCACCAGAGCTCAGAGGCCCATGTTTCTTAGGAAAGAAATGGATAACAAAATATTAGCACAAAAACTTCAAGGGACATGGAAGAAATGTTACAAGGTTATAGAAATTATCACACAGGTATGAACAAGAGTTCATAATTACCTTTTTAGTAGGCTCAGGAACTTCAAGGGTCTTGGTTTGAGAATCTACTGAAAACTTCTGGAGCAAATCTGTAGCTTCTGCATAACAGAGAGTGAAGGAAACAGAAGATCCATGCAAAAGGATATTAATCTAGAGATGATTGTATTTCTTTTCAAACTTAAGCTATCACAGTTGCTCTACAGCAATTTCTCCTAGAAAAATACCAACACAAAAAAAAGCAAGAGAGAACATGTGAACAGCCAAACAAAATCCATTACTTGAATCAATATGAAACAAAATCCATTATTCATAAGGTCCTGAAGTATAGGCGATGAGGTATTGTTTGGATAACTTCGGTTGTGGCTTTGGTTGGCTGACAGGATATGATGGAGAGGTGGTGAAGGCTTGTCTGGTTGGCTGGGTGTAGTGCAGGGTGTGGCAGGTGGGTGTAGGTGCAGGTGAGGGTGCAGTGAGAGAAGAAGGGAAGGATGAGGGAGGTGCTGGTGTTTGGTTGGCTGGGTGTAGTGCAGGGCGTAGCAGGTGGGTGTAGGTGCAGGTGAGGGTGCAGTGAGAGAAGAAAACAGAGAGAGAAGAAGGGAAGGATGAGGGAGGTGCTGGTGTACAGGTGGGTGCACAGGTGTGGGGTGTGCAGGGAGAGTGCAGTGATGGTGGGGTGGTGCCAATGTGCAGGCAGGGATGTGAACTAGACAGGGAAGAAGAAAGGAGAGGAAGGATAGAGAAGAAAAGAAAAAAAAGGAAAAGAAAGAAAAAGAATGAGGGAGAAACAAGGAGATGGAGAAAATGGCGTGTGTGTAGGTGATGGAGCGTGTGGGTTGTGCAGGGAAGGTGTGTGTAGGGAGAGTGGAAAGTGAGGAGGAGGTGATGGGCGCCTGCAAAGTGGGCTGGGCAGGGCATGGGAGAGAAAGGGAGGATGGAGAGCAAAGGAAGGAGAAGAGGAAAGTAGGAAGGAAAGAGAGGGAGAAGGAGGAGGAGCGGGGGCAACAGGCTGGTGTGGGTGCGCAGGCCTGTGGGAGAGAGGGAGACAGAAAATAAGGGAGAGAAGAGAACAGGAAGAAGCAGAGAGGAGAGAAAGAGAGCAGAGGAGGAAGGGAGGGCGTAGTAGAGAAAGGGAGGCTCAACTGTATAATCATGATGGCCCAACCAATGATGTAAACAAAAAACCCCTCTATAGAAAACAAAGAGCAGAGTGGAGAAGAGAGGGTGGTCGCAGGGAAGAGGGCTGAGGGGAACGAAAGAGATGGAAGGAGAGAGAGGGTGAAGCAGGGACAGAGAGAAAGAGAGGAAGGAGAAAGGAGATGGTAGGAGAGAGAGGGTGAAGTAGGGATAGAAAGAAAGAGAGAAAGGGGGAGAGAGATGAAGGAGAGATGGAGTGGGCAGAGCAGAGAGGGTGAGTGAGAGAGAGATGGCAGAGAGGGAGAGAGGAAGATGGGGAGTGAAGGAGAGAGGGAATGGGGAAGAGAGGGTGAAGCAGGAAGAGGAGAAAATGGCGAAGAGAGAGGGAGATGAAGAGGGCGTACCTGGCGTCTGAGATGAAGGAGGGAGAAGAAGGGCGTTGCACGCGGGAGGAGAAGGGTTTATTGAGAGATTGGGTTTTGTTGGTAACAGGGATCTCATGGATGGAGAGATTTTAGGATAATTATTATTGGTAATGGGGATCTTATTAAGAGATATTTTAGGGTAATTTAAAGTAATTAATTCTTTGCCGCCACCTGTGAACCTCCCAAGAAGCCTCCTTCAGCTGCTGTTGTCATTATATATATAATATAATGTGGAAAAATAAAGTGACCGCAGTATTTGGTTTTTAGTTAACGGCCGTAGTAATAATAATTATTGAAAGGAGGCTTACGTCGGTATTTTTTTTCTATTACAGTAATATCATGATGTGAAATGACTAAAATGAACATTCCCTATCCAAAATTAAAAGTTAACTTTCTCTTCCCTACTCATCTCTCCCATTCCGATCTCCCCACATAGCACTCATCTACACAGCACTCGTCTACCCTTCCTTCTTCCTTGTTCCTCCATCATCAATCTTTCTCCATCTATAGTTCTAACCGCATAGCACATTCTATTGTATTGTAATACTCTTCACTCTCATTAGAGTATTGTACCACTAGACACCATTACAGTGTTCTTCCTCTTGGTCCCATCAAACTCAAACACCATTTTTTTAGTTCTCTTGGACCAAACATTGCGATGGAGAAGGAAATCATGCCTTTGATTCATAATAGCAGTGAAAATGTCAGTTTTGTTGATTATTTGAGTTTTCTCGCCATTTATTTCGAGTTCTAAATGGGAAGTGTTTGCGTTCTATTTGGCCTGGTAGGGCCAAATATATTTATAATGTGCACCCATACGATATCGAACATATAAATTTTGTTAAGGTATAATAACCAATCATTATTGAAATGTTTGGGACTTTTTAGCCGAACGTTTTTTCTTTTTGTACAGGAATTGATAACCGAACATTTCTAATTCGTTTGGATATACTATGTCGAACATTTGTATTTTGTTCACCAATATTTTCTTGAATGGCTATGATAATTTCATAGTCTTTTTTTTCTCATTGCAGATCTCCATAGAAGAAGGTTGAGTTCAGTCAGCCTGTTTTATGGACTTTATAAATTTTTTACCACCAAAGAACTAAGACATATATTAAATTATTATTTGAATAAATATTTTGTGTTACTAATGTCTTATCCAATGGTTATGTGTTTAGATATCTCACAGTCAAGATGCATTAATCAACTGGGCTCGTGATGTGGGTAAAAGAAATGGTTTTCTCATTGTCATAAAGGTATCAAATGTTGTAAAGCCTGAAATAAAACCTAGAGTTGTCCTAGCATGCAAAAGAAGCAGACATTACAAGCATGGTAAGACCAATGATGAGGGGCCTACTAAGAAGAAGATCAAGCAAACATGGTCGAAGAAATGTGGATGCCCTTTTACATTAAAGGGCAAAAAGTTGGACACTTTTGATGATTGGGTGTTGGGAGTTGCATGTGGTGTATATAATCATTCTGCTTCAGAGTATCTAAAGGATCATTCATTCGCAGTAAGATTAACAGAGGCAGAAACAAAATTGATGGTTGATATGTCTAAGAGCATGGTATGACCGAAAGATAGTTTGGTTACATTAAAAGAAAGAAGTGAGTTAAATGTAACCACAATGAAGACCATTTACAATACACGTTATAGGCACAACGTTGTTGAGAGAGGTGGGAGGGCACAGATGCAACAACTCTTGGGAAAGTTGGCAGAGCATAAGTACATTGAATGGCAGAGGAACTGTGAGGATAGTGAGATTGTCACTGATTTGGTTTGGGCGCAAGCAACCAACTTCCACTTGTTGCACGCATTTTCTCATATCTTAATGATGGATTGCACTTATAAGACCAATCGGTATCTCATGCCCTTATTGGAGATTGTCGGGATGACTTTAATATATATGACTTTCTCTGTGTGCTTTGCTTACATGGAAGCTGAACGCGAAGGTAACTATGCATGGCTCTGGGTGTATTACGTTCTATCATTGGTGACGGTGGTCTTCCTGATGTTATTGTGACAGACAGAATTATCACTCATGAAAGCCATCTACAGTGTATTCCCTAATGCAATGCATTTATTATGCAAATTGCACATAAATAAGAAGGGTCAGCTCTCCTAAGCTCAAGTGTGTGGTGGGGCCCACATAGGGACCCACATGGGGATGCAGATGGGGGGGGGGGGGGGGGGGGGGGGATTTCAAGGACTCCCTGGGATCTTACTCTTTGCAAAAAATCAGCCCCAACCGTGGTTTCTATCATCTCCATATGGGCCCAAAAGTTTAATGGTCAACAATACATTTGAATCGATACATAGTCGATCCAACGGTCCAGTAAATTTGGATATGACTGAAAGTTGGTGGACATGTGCAATTTAAGGGGGTCATGTGTTTGGTCCATTTGGATGGACCAAAGGTGGGCCCCACAAGCATGAGCTTACGAGATTTTATCCTAAGCTTGAGCTTAAGAAAGCCTTTCTCAAATAAGAATGTCTTGGCAAAATGTAAGAAGATGTTTGAAACAAAGGAGAAGTGTGATAGATTCACATTATATTGGAATATGTTGGTTCATTCCTCCATAGAAGAAGAGCATATTGATCAACTGCATAAGCTAAATCAAGAGTTCAATACATATCCTTCGGCACTTCAGAACATCAAATGCAATTGGTTAGAAAGTTACAAGGAAAGATTTGTCTCTATAGGGGCAAATAAATGCATGCATTTCGGAAATACTACAACAAACAGGTGCCTTATACTTTGAGTAGTTGAATTGATACTTTGTGCACATTTATAAAGCGATGCATCATTAACTCCTATTTTTTTTTTATAGGGCTGAGTCTTCACATGCACAATCGAAGAGACAACTTGATCAAATCAGGATACTTTTGAGTCTAATTGGGCAAAGATCCACAGTTTGCTTGATGAATTACATCATACGAGTATTAAAGCCTCATTCGAAAAAACTAAGACATTTGTGCAACACAGTTTCAAGCCCTCCGAATATAAGGAGCTTCATGAGAACATCTCAAGAAATGCATTGAAAAAAATATTGGTTGTGTGTAGAAGATGAATGACTGTCCCTTCACTTGGTATGTGTAGAAGAGGCATCGGTGAAGAGAGTTGTAGGTAGAGAGGAGAGGAGGTTTAAATGGAAATGGGTAGTTTGGGTATATTGGTGGGTGCAGAAAGTAAAATACAAAAAAATCAATTTTTATACATGGGTGTGGAGAGAAATTCGGTGGGAAGGGTAAAACTTGTGGCGCCAACAAAAGCTCCCTTATAAAAAAAACTTATTTCCTTACCTTTATGAATCTGTGAAGATGAATGTTAGATTGGGAACAGTTGCGGTAATGACTAAATTTGATAAGGAAAAGTATATTGATAATGTTTTGTATATTCTTGATTTAGGGCTTGTTTGGTAACTCTAATCTAATTAATAAGAATTTAATTAAATCAAGATCTAAAATAAAAAGCTCTAATTTTTAAGTTCTAATTTGAAATTAGACTATTTGGTATAATCATAAATATAAAAAACTCTTATTTTATAATAGAGTGTTTGATAATCATCCAAATGAGAGCTTATTAGAGGGACATTTGAATGTAAAATTTTTTTTTTCAAGAATGATTTTGACTAGAAAGAATCTTGCCAATTTTCTTGTTTTTTTTTTAACATTAATGACTTGAAGACACATATGCACCCCCAACTTGGACACCCAGGTCGAACCAGCTAATCCATGCAGTATTACCTTAGTAATGGATTTATCTTTTTTAAACCTTTTAATAAGCAACATTGCTAGAATTTTTATAAGCTTTTATTGTACTAGTGTCATACTACGCCTGTCAATACTACTCAATTAAGTAAGCTTTCATTGTATAGTAGCAGCAGCCAACATTGAGCTTCATATAATGAAGAAACCAATCCAATAGATGTGGTAGTTGCTCAGCTGTTGTAGCTGTTTGTTTCAATGAATTGTTTCAAGGCATGGAAGGGAGACAATGGAGTCAGTTTGTCATTTAGGTACTGATGATACCCTAAAATACAAGTAAACCCTCAGCGAAGACTTTGTTAAACCTTGGAATGATAGTTTAGATCTTTAATTATGTTATTTTTATGTTTCAGGTATTTTAGGTGAAAGACCAAAAGCTGGAGCTAAAATGGAAGAAATGGCGAGAAACGGAAACGCACCAGAGCTCACTGGCTCCGAGTGTTCGGATGCCCGGCCACAATGGACACCCGGACCAGATGAGGGCACCGCCCCAGTGCGTTTTTAAGGGATTTTTCGAGGTCCAAAGTCTATGTAAAGCATCCAAACTAAATTTTAAAAGAGAGACATCTTGGGAGATGATGGACCCGATTCTTCCCTCTCTCCCGCTGCCTCCGCCCCGGGTCTTTCGGGGTACGGCGGAGGGGAGGAGAAGAAAAGATAAAGGGTAACAACATCTTTCTTTTTTTTGTACGGGTATGCCAATTTCACTTTTCTACTTGGAATTTAGAAACGGTGATCCGAAGATCCACCTTCACAAGTAGAAAGGGGAAATGAAACTTTTTCTAGTTTCTATTGCACACATATTTTAAGAAAAGAGACAAAAGGTTTTTTTTGAATGCCGTGAAAGGCGATTTCATTTGTTGCCGTGAAAGGCGATTTTTGCCGTAAAAGGCGATTTACAAGTCTTATCCATTATGAAAGACAAGAGTTGTGATTTTTGTCTCTAAAAGAAAAATAAAGTACAATAGAAATCAAGAAAAGGAATCTGACTTCTCATTCGATTGTGGGGACACGTTCAGATCGACGATCGCGAATCATGTGTGGGCTCCTCCATCGTCCATGCAGATGAGAACACGATGCTTGGATTCTTGGCTTGGCTTTTTAACCTCAGATTTTTAAAGGACAAAGACCGAGAGAAGGTCTTATATCCGATAAAAAGCTAAGTAAACGGGCTGAAAAGCCACGTTTTAGCCATGTTGGTAGAAGAAGGAAGGTCCTTGGGGGGGTGGCCCCCCAAGGGTGCTTCAATCACCTTTTGGTGGTCTTTGCAGCAGAGTTGCAGGGGCTCTAGATTTTCTGGGCAATTCTCTGGATTTTTTTGTCTTTGTCGGGGGGAGAGCGAGAGCTAGATCCTTTTCCTTTGGAATGCCCTCCTATTTATAGGCCTTTGGTAGCCATTTAGGAGGGTTTATGAGCATTGAATGCATTAATACTCATAATGGGAGGAGTTACAAGTTTTTAAATTACTTGTTTTGTAACTCCTTTTTCCTTGAATCTGATTGGCCGATGGAGAATAATGAGCCTTTAATTGCTTTTAATCCCCATCATGGGAGGAGTTTCATGGCTTTAATGCCATAAATCCTTTGACTTGTAACTCCCCTTTGCTTGCTTTTGATTGGGCCGTCCAAAATAATGAGTTAATGACCGTATTAACTTGTCATAAAACGGATCATTTAACCTCATTAATTGGTCGCCAAGTCGCTTGAAGAGTCGCGGGCCGCGCCGCGTCTTTTGGAATTCTTCTTGCGATGACCGCCGGTGGATCCACATGTTGTTTGATGTCGGATGGCGATGCAATTTCAGACATTGATTAATGTCAACGTGCTGGCAACATCTGTCCTGTCGATTTCACGATCGGGCGGGCAGAAAGTGTGCTTTCTTTGTCGGCCGGTTGGCGATTTCGAGGCATCTAATGATCATCCAATGATTTTGGAAAAATGACCCGAAAAAAAGGTCTTCCGGCAACTTTTTGGGTAGCCGGAATTCCATGGTCGCCGGCGACCATGCACCCATGGTCGCCGGCGACCATGGGCCGGCGACCCTGGGCCTTGGGCCCATTTTTTGGCCGCCGTTCGGTCGTCGTTTCTTCGCCGTTTTTCGATCTTTTTTCATTATTTTTTTCTTCTGTATTTTTCCTGATATTTCCCCTCATTTATTGGCCTGATTCTCTTGAAGAAAACTTGACGAGAAGCCATGCAAATCGAAGCACAAAGTTTCCTATTTTTCTGGAAAGCCGAAGACTTTGTTGTGCGGTTTTGCCGATTTTTTGTCAAGCATTGAAACTAGGCCGAACGATGTCGGAATGACCTGAAATTTGACGTGGAGCTTCTTGAGCAGTAGATAGGACCAACCGTAGGCTTTGGTTTGAGTTTTGAAGCCGTTCGGGGTCCCGCAAATGCTCGCCTTGATTTCGCGATGAGAGAAATGCCGATCTTTGACTTGTGGTCAACCGATGTCCGATTGACCTGAAAATTTGACAGGGAGCCTCCTGAGTAGTAAGTAAGACCAACCATGGGCTTTGGTTTGAGTTTTGAAGCCTTTTGGGGTCCCGCAAACGCTCGCCTTGATTTCACCTCGAGGACAATGCCGAGCTTTGAAACTAGGCCAAACGATGTCCGTTTGACCTAAAACTTGACAGGGGACCTATTAGAGTCATTTTGAGATGATCCGTTAGCTCCAATTTTGATGCCATGATTCCGGGGTGCTCCGCCGTCGGCAGGCCTGTTTTTGCTTCCCGAGAGTTGATGAAGGGTCAAACATCGTCCGTTTGACTTGAAATTTGGCAGGGAGCCTTTTGGAGGTATTTTGAGACCATCCGTAGGCTCTGATCGAAGTTTTGAAGTTTTCGACACTGTCGCTGCCGGGAGCTCCTGCCTGGCTGTCGGAGGAGTGAAGTTAGGCCAAATGATGTCGAAATGGCCCGAAACTTCATGTGTACCCTTCTTTTGGCTGCTTTGAAGGATCTTGTAGTTTTTGTTTGATTCTGACAAGATTTGGTGCTTGAAGTGGCGCCTTCCTATTTATGGCAGGATGTAGCTCCATGTAGCTTTTGGTGTTGAAGGGACATAGTGACATTTTTGGTGTCAACAAATGCCCCCTCGAGGTACAGCGACGAGGTGCGCAGCTCTAGCAGTCGGTGTGCCTCGAAGAGAATTTGAAGGAGATCTTCTTGCTTGACCAAGAGTCTTGAGCGTTTTTCTTTTGATGGGGTTGCTTTTTGAGCTTCCAAGGGATTTCGCGGTAATGAGAGGGGTCATGTACCGTCTCAAGGCAAGGTTTTTGAAATGACATTTGGATATGGGTTTTTGGTTTTGGGTTTTCCCTTTTAACCTTGTGAACCTAAAGGCTTTATGCGGCACATTAGGCGGTTAAGAAGGTTTTTGGTTTTTGACCTTGTGACCTAACAGGCTGTATGTGGCGAGTTAGGGGGTCGGGATTTTGGTTTTTGGTTTCGGTCTTGTGACCTAACAAGTTGTATGTGGCAAGTTAGGGGACCATGGTTTGGTTTTTGGTCACTCTTTGGGACAATTTTGGGTCCATTGGAGTGGTTTGGTTTTTTGTGGAATGTCAATTTCAAGATTGTGGCTTGATTTGGTGCATGGGGTTGGATGGTTTGGGTTTCTTTTGGAAGCCTATGAAGCTTGTAATTTTTGTATGGTCCAATCAACTCAAGAGAGGCATGGAACCATTTTTGTATGCTCTTGGTAAGAGAAATTTTGACTAAAAGCCACTTTTAGTGCCTAGGTGGTCAAACCTGGCTCATATGGGCTAACCCATAGAACCTTAAGCTTTTAAGAATGGCTTAGATCTCATGTGGTGTCATTTTGTAAAGAATATCTAAAAATATCCCTTTTGTGTAGAGAATATCTAAAAATATCCTTACTTGGAGAGAATCTCTCAAGTTTCCTTGATTTTGGGAGAGATTTTCTCAAAGTTTCTCTCTTTGGGAGAAAGTTTCTCAAATCCCCTTTCTTTTTGGAGAGAATTTCTCAAGAATCTCCTCTTTAGGAGAGAATATCTCAAATCTCCCTTTCTTTTAGGAAGTTTCCTAATTTTTAGCACTTACCTCCTTGCTTTTCTCTTCCTTTCCTCTTTTGGTTTGCTTTTTCTATAAAAGCAATGGAGATGGGTTTTCTTTCTCTTGTTGCTTTCTTTTTGCAAAAAACCTTCAAGAGTGCTCCAAGATAAAGAATTTCTCGAGGATCTTCAAGTTTCTTCTCCTTCTTCTCCATGGCTTCAAGTAGGTCTTCTTTTTCCAAGAAAAACCCCATGTAGATGTAGAAAAGTTTCCTTTTCTTTTTTTTTCTTCTTTTCTTTTCTTTTCTTTCTCTTTTTTTTTTTCACATGTTTTCTTTTCCTCTTTTGTTTTGTACACGTTCTCTCTTTTTTTTTTTATTTCTTCCCCTTTTTTTTTCTCTCTTTTTTTTTTTTTCATTTCTTTCCCTTTTTTTTTTTTCTCTTTTTTCGCTCTTTTTTTTTTGTGTGTGCTGTACGGACAGGTCCGTACGGACCTGGCCGTACAGCCACGTGGCCTGTGGGCCACGTCCCATGGGCCAACCCCTTTTTCTCTTCTTTTTTTTTTTTTGAAGAGGTTTTTTTTTGCTCACCATGACATGAGGTTTATGCAATTCAAGATGATCATGCATTCTTTTTTTTTTAATGCATCAAGATAAAAGACTAGAATTTCTAGGTCAAGTCAACATGGATTTTGACTTAGACAAAGTTTGATTGGTTTTGACCAAATTGGGTTGGAATTGATCAAACTTTTGTCAAAGTTTTCCTAGCATCTAATGCATGATGGTTTTATGCATGATTTTTGGTAAATGGAATTGGGAGCATGATGATGCATACCTCGAGTTTTCTTGCAAGTCTTGGGATTTTTGGAGCTTGCAGCAATGTTGAGCCCGCTTCTCCAGTCTCGCAGAATTTCGAGGAGCTTTGCAAGTTTTGAAATTTTGAGCTCGCAGCAATGTTGAGCTCTTTTCTGATCTTGCGAAGATTTGAGAAGAAAGGCCTGATCTCGCAGCAATGTTTGAATTCGAGTCTTCTTCGAGAATCCTTCATTGATTATGAGCTTGCAGCAATGTTGAGCTTATCTTCAAGCTTTCTTTCTTTTTTCGGGGTGCCTCCCTTTTCTTCGAAATTGCCCCGGAACCATGCCAAAATTTCGTTAGGATTTTTTAACAAAATTCTGTCATTTGGTGCTTGATTTCTTCCTTTCTGACTTTTTGGATAGTGATATCCGGTTGCCCAGAGAAAGCACTCTGATCCGTCAGGTTGAAGAGGTTGACGGGAATCTCCGAAGAAAGACTCAGGAGCATGAGCGATGGCAACTTCTTTGGGAGGAATTCCCTCGTGCTGAAGATGGATCGCGGTTTTCTGCCGCATTTTATGGCGGCATCTTGAAGAAGCGTGGCTTGGAAGCTTTGGAGGCTGAGGCCAAAAGTCTGCTCGAGGACCTGAGTCTTTGGTTGAAGACTATGATGGACTGAGCTTTTGACAAACTTTCTTCTTTCTTTTTTTTTTTTGGTACCTCCATGTATAAACATTTTGGCACTCTATTTTTTTTTGTATCCCCTTGTTCTACTTAAATTCTTTTTGTTGAAAATAAGCAAAAGTTGGATGGGAATGTTTGTTTGAAAATCTTGATAAAAAGGTTATCATTTTGTGAAAATCTTTTGTCAAAAGTGTTGTTTTGGCATGAAAGCCAGATTTTGGTGGCGTGAAAGCCTGGTTTTTGATGGCTTGAAAGCCGAAAATTTTGAGGTGGCATGAAAGCCGATTTTGGTGGCGTGAAAGCCAATGTGGCATGGAAGCCGATTTTTGGCATGAGAGCCGATTTTTGGCATGAGAGCCGATTTTTTGTTTTTGGCGTAAAAGCCGGATTTTGGCATGAGAGCCGATTTTTTTGTTTTTGGCGTAAAAGCCGAATTTTTGGCATGAGAGCTGATTTTTGTTTTTGGCGTAAAAGCCTGATTTTTGGCATGAGAGCCGATTTTTTTGTTTTTGGCTTAAAAGCCGAATTTTTGGCATGAGAGCCGATTTTTTGTTTTTGGCGTAAAAGCCGGATTTTTTGAAAACCAAGTTTTGTTTTGTTGGCATGAGAGCCAGATTTTGTTTTGATTTTTGGCGTGAAAGCCGATTTTTGGCTTGGAAGCCGAGCTTTTTGGCGTAAAAGCCAGGTTTTTGGTTTTCAAAAATGCAAGTATCGACTAAGAGTCGCCTCCCTGCTGAATGGTATTGCAAGTATCGATGGAATGTCGCCTCCTTGCTCATTCGGTTGCGAGTATCGATGGAATGTCGCTTCCTCGCGAAGTTGGGTGCAAGTATCGACTAAGCGTCGCTTCCCTGCTTTTTCTTCAAAAATTTTGTTTTGCGGGTATCGATGGAATGTCGCCTCCCCACGATTTTTGAAATTTGAGGTTTTTTCGAACCTTTGTTTTTCTTTTGAAATTTGGGTTGTGGATATCAACTAGAATGTTGCGTCTCCACGATTTTTGAAATTTTGTAAGTATCAACGAGGTGTTGCTTCCTTGCGATTTTGAGGTTTTGGAAGTATCGAATGGGGTTCGCATCCTTCCAATGGGTTTTTGCGAGTATCGACTTGACATCGCTTTCCCGATTTTTGTTTTTAGACACGAGGGTCGTAAATTTTGACCTAAAACCATTTTGGCGGTAAAAGGTAAGGCGGACTAGGGTGGAAATTCCTAAGTGCTGATTTTTGTTTCAAACCAAGAATTTTGGGTTCAAGGATCGAAAATTTTGGTTAAGTTTGGGAAGAGGCTCCTAAACTTAGATTTTTGGATTTTGATTTTCTTTTGAACAATGAAACGATGAAAGTAAGCATTGTTTTGAAAGTTCAACATAAAGATGAAAATTCCAAAAGGAGTGGGTTTGACGAGCAAGTACCTAGAAATAGGCTTTGGCCTTGCAGGCGTCGCTCTGACCCAGTGGAGGAAGTCTTTAAGGGTAGTACCGCTTCAAGAACTTGCCGTTGATGGGCACCATACATCTATCACCTTCCATGTTTAGAAGTGCGTATGCGCCATTGGAGAAGACTTGGTCGATGACGAAGGGCCCCTCCCATTTTGGTTCAAATTTGCCTTTGGATTTGTGAGCGAAAACCATCGGCCTTTTTACCGCAAGAACCAAGTCACCCTTTTTGTGGGCGCGTTGCCTGACCTTTTTGTCGAAAGATCCAGCCATGCGTGCTTGGTAGAGCTCAATGCTTTGAAGTGCCTCGAGCCGTCTCTCATCGAGATTGTCCAGCTCTTGGAGTCTTAATTTGACATTGCTTTCTTGCGTCATGCCATTTTGTAGAGATACCCTTAAGGAAGGAATTTGTACCTCTAGAGGGACAACAGCTTCGCATCCATAGACCAAGGAGAATGGCGTGCTATGGGTCGGTCCTCGAACGGTGGTTTGGTAGGCCCACAAAGCTTCGGATAGTTTGTCGCCCCAGTCCCTTTTGTGGCTAGAGACCATTTTCTTGAGAATTTTGCAGAGTGTCTTGTTGAAGGCCTCTGCCAGTCCATTCGCCGCCGGATTGTACGGAGTTGAAGGACAACTTTGGATTTTGTATTTGTCGCAGAACCTGTAGAATCTGTGATCACGAAATTGTGGTCCGTTATCATGGACGAATCTTTTAGTTATGCCGAAGCGACAAATGATGTTGGTGCGCAAGAACTGAAGGACTGATGAGGTCTTCATTTCATTGAGCGCAAAAGTTTCTGACCACTTGGAGAAATAATCCGTAGCGGCGAAGATGAAGTGATGACCTTTGCTTGACGGAGGGGAGACAGGACCTACGATGTCCATACCCCAGGCTTCGAAAGGCCATGAAATTGCTGTAGGATGTAGCCATTCTGGAGGCATGTGGACATAGTCTCCATGAACTTGGCATTGTTGGCAGCGTTTAGCAAATTGCATTGCGTCAGCTACCATGGTAGGCCAATAATAACCTAACCTTTTGATCTGATCGTAGAGCTTTGGACCAGCCTGATGAGCTCCACAAAGACCAGCATGCACCTCTTTGAGAGTTTCTTTGGCTTCTTGTTTTGATAAGCAGCGTAGAAGTACTCCATTGTAGGATTTTCTGTAGAGCATCTTTGAAGGAATGTCTAGATGAAAGTTTGGGGTTCGTCTTTGAACACTTACCTGTTCTTTTGGATCTTCAGGCAGGATTCCGAACATAATATAATCAATGAACGGATCCCTCCAGTCGCTGATCGGAGGTCTGAGGATGGAGATTCGACTTCCAACCAGTTGGTGGCACTCAGCAACTGCTTGGTGTGTATCGAGGGGAGGGAGAATCCTTCTCTCACACACTGAAACTTGCATGTGTTCTCCTTCTTGGACCGCCATAGAGGCGGCGAGTCCAGCCAGGGCATCTGCACGGATGTTTTTGCCTCTACGAATGTGGGTGATATGACAGATGTCAAATTTTTGCTGAAGTGATTGTGCCTTGTTGTAGTAAGGCAACAGATCAGGCTTCCTGATTTCAAATTTCTGATTCATCTGGTTAACGATCAGTTGAGAATCCCCGAAGGCTTTTAGCACTGTGATGCCGGATTCGAGGGCGAGTTCCAATCCTACAATCAGGGCTTGGTACTCAGCTGCATTGTTTGAACATGGTTCCAGTAGCGAGAAGGCATGTGGAATCATGTATTTGTCGGGACTAACAAAGAGGATGTCAATCCCTGATATTTGATTTCCTTTTTCACTTGTCCTAGTTGCACCGTCGAAGTACATATCCCAGGAAGCATTTGATAAGGAAGCCTCCACGTTGTAGACTGACTCGTCTGGGAGATCATCCCTGAGTGGAGAATCTTCAGGCAACGGATGCTCTACAAGAAAGTCTGCCAGAGCTTGACCTTTGATTGCTTTTTGTGGTACATACCTAATATCAAATTGTGAAACTTGCCGGTTGCTCTCCTTGGTTTTGCCGGACGGTTGATTTTCTTCCGGTGATTGCTGAGGAGCCTTGCCTTTATCTTTCTGGAGACTTTCGGCAAAGGATGCTATTTCTTTCTCCTTTTCTTCGTTTTCATCTTTGTACATCTGCGAGTCTGCAAAATGGACTTCTTTGCCTTTGAAGGGCTTTTTGTCCGCAAATACCCGATGTACCAAGCCGTCGTCGCCAACAAACTTGATGCACTGATGAAGAGTTGAAGGAACAACACCACTCTCGTGTATCCAGGGGCGTCCGAGAAGGATGTTGTAGCATGAGGGGGTCTTTATTGCATATACAGTGACTTCAGAGATAAGATCACCGATTTGCAACTTGAACCTGACCTTGCCGATAGGCCTCTGAGTGCTTCCATCGTATCCAAAGATAGACACGGATGTGTGACTCAGCTTGCTAGGCGGGATGCCCAGCTCTTCGAGTGCCGAAGTAGAGATGAGGTTGAGGGCAGAACCCGGATCGATCTGTACTCTGTGTATCAGCATCTCTTTGATGTACCCTGTAAAGTATAAGGGCCGGTTGTGCTTTGTTTCGCCTAGTAGGAGGTCTTCCTTAGTGAAGGCGATAGTTGCACTTGCTGCTTTTTGAACTGAGAGGCAATGATTGCAAGACCCCTCAGTCTTCTTCTTTTCTCCTTTTGAGGAGGTATTTGATTTTTTAACCCTATAGTCCATTTCAATTTGTAGGACTTGTGGGGCATGCTTGTCGACATCCACATTCAGTCTTTGCAGTTCTGAAATGAGACTATCACGAGTTTGGGGAGACATTCGTAATAAGTCTAGGATGTGCAGACGTGCAGGTATGTGTCTAAAGTGCTCAATCAAGTCATACTTGAAAGCCTCCTTAGGGCCTGCATTCTCATTAATGTTGCCACCTGGGGCGTTTACATTCTGTCCCGAAGGATTTACATAAGAAGAAGAAGTTAGATTGTAGTTTTTGTGGTAATCCCGGCTAGAGCGGGTACCTTTACCAACTTCGAGAGCTTTTGGAGACGGTTCTTCATTCGGAAGTCCACCCTCTGGATTGAGGGGCTGATCCTTTTCATTTGCCGAAGATGCTTCCGTGTCAACCTTACCATCTTCAGTGATTGCATTGCATGGGGCATTTTCCGGGAACAAGTTCTGAACAGCGTCCAGCAATTTGTCTTCTTTGTTTACAATTTCATTGGTCCAGACATCACCCATGAGGTTGGGCATTTGGGACCAGTTGACTGGGTAGACTTCATCGGTAGAGACGTCTTCAAGGTAGTCAGCCAGAAGAGGTCTGTACTCTGATGTGACAGTCTCAGAAGACGAAGGTTGAGAAGATGCCATCTCCGAGGTAGTAATATCAGAGGATATACTACCTGATGTAGTATGGGAGTTTGTGGCCTCGGCAGATGAAGCTCCAGAGGCGCTGTCGTCTCGAACTATCACATTGCAAGCAATAGGAAACGTCTCCGGAACGGATTGTTGGGAGTCAGATTCATCCTCAGATTCTTTCTTTTTTTTGTACGGGTATGCCAATTTCACTTTTCTACTTGGAATTTAGGGACGGTGATCCGGAGATCCACCTTCACAAGTAGAAAGGGGAAATTAAACTTTTTCTAGTTTCTATCGCACACATATTTTAAGAAAAGAGACAAAGGTTTTTTTTGAATGCCGTGAAAGGCGATTTCATTTGTTGCCGTGAAAGGCGATTTTGCCGTGAAAGGCGATTTACAAGTCTTATCCATTATGAAAGACAAGAGTTGTGATTTTTATCTCTAAAAGAAAAATAAAGTACAATAGAAATCAAGAAAAGGAATCTGACTTCTCATTCGATTGTGGGGACACGTTCAGATCGACGGTCGCGAGTCATGTATGGGCTCCTCCATCGTCCATGCAGATGAGAACACGATGCTTGGATTCTTGGCTTGGCTTTCTAACCTCAGATTTTTAAAGGACAAAGACCAAGAGAAGGTCTTATATCCGATAAAAAGCTAAGTAAACGGGCTGAAAAGCCACGTTTTAGCCATGTTGGTAGAAGAAGGGAGGTCCTTGGGGGGGGGGTGGCCCCCCAAGGGTGCTTCAATCACCTTTTGGTGGTCTTTGCGGCAGAGTTGCAGGGCCTCTGGATTTTTCGGGCAATTCTCTGCATTTTCTTGTCTTCGTCGGGGGGTAGAGCGAGAGCTAGCTTCTTTCCCTTTGGAATGCCCTCCTATTTATAGGCCTTTGGTAGCCATTTAGGAGGGTTTATGAGCATTGAATGCATTAATACTCATAATGGGAGGAGTTACAAGTTTCTAAATTACTTGTTTTGTAACTCCTTTTTCCTCGAATCTGATTGGCCGATGGAGAATAATGAGCCTTTAATTGCTTTTAATCCCCATTATGGGAGGAGTTTCATGGCTTTAATGCCATAAATCCTTTGACTTGTAACTCCCCTTTGCTTGCTTTTGATTGGGCCGTCCAAAATAATGAGTTAATGACCGCATTAACTTGTCATAAAACGGATCATTTAACCTCATTAATTGGTCGCCAAGTCGCTTGAAGAGTCGCGGGCCGCGCCGCGTCTTTTGGAATTCTTCTTGCGATGACCGCCGGAGGATCCACATGTTGTTTGATGTCGGATGGCGATGCAATTTCAGACATTGATTAATATCAACATGCCGGTACAATCTGTCCTGTCGATTTCACGATCGTGCGGGCAGAAAGTGTGCTTTCTTTGTCGGCCGGTTGGCGATTTCGAGGCATCTAATGATCATCCAATGATTTTGGCGGCGAATCCGTGATGTTGACGAAGATTGACGGATTTCATGCACGAAAAATCAGATTTTGGAAAAATCACAGGGGCCAATCAACTCGAAACGCGAAAAGAACCCGAAAAAGGGTCTTCCGGCGATTTTTTGGGTCGCCAGAATTCCATGGTCGCCGGCCCATGGTCTCCGGCGACCATGGGCCAAGGTCGCCGGCGACCATGGGCCTTGAGCCCATTTTTTGGCCGCCTTTCGGTCGCCATTTGTTCGCCGTTTTCGATCTTTTTTCATTCTTTTTTCTTCTGTATTTTTCCTGACATTTCCCCTCATTTATCGGCCTGATTCTCTTGAAGAAAACCCGACGAGAAGCCACGCAAATCGGAGCACGAAGTTTCCTATTTTTCTGGAAAGCCGAAGACTTTGTTGTGCGGTCTTGCCGATTTTTTGTCAAGCATTGAAACTAGGCCAAACGGTGTCGGAATGACCTGAAATTTGACGTGGAGCTTCTTGAGCAGTAGATAGGACCAACCATAGGCTTTGGTTTGAGTTTTGAAGCCGTTCGGGGTCCCGCAAATGCTTGCCTTAATTTCGCCATGAGAGAAATGCCGAGCTTTGACTTTTGGTCAACCGATGTCCGATTGACCTGAAATTTGACAGGGAGCCTCCTGAGTGGTAAGTAAGACCAACCATGGGCTTTGGTTTGAGTTTTGAAGCCTTTTGGGGTCCCGCAAACGCTCGCCTTGATTTCACCTCGAGGAAAATGCCGAGCTTTGAAACTAGGCCGAACGATGTCCGTTTGACCTAAAATTTGACAGGGGACCTATTGGAGTCATTTTGAGATGATCCATTAGCTCCGATTTGGATGCCATGATTCCGGGGTGCTCCACCGCCGATAGGCCTGTTTTTGCTTCTCGAGAGTTGATGAAGGGTCAAACGTCGTCCGTTTGACTTGAAATTTGGCAGGGGGCCTTTTGGAGGTATTTTGAGACCATCCATAGGCTCTGATCGAAGTTTTGAAGTCTTCGACACTGTCGCTGCCGGGAGCTCCTGCCTGGCTGTCGGAGGAGTGAAGTTAGGCCAAATAATGTCGAAATGGCCCGAAACTTCATGTGTACCCTTCTTTTGGCTGCTTTGAAGGATCTTGCAGTTTTTGTTTGATTCTGACAAGATCTGGTGCTTGAAGTGGCGCCTTCCTATTTATGGCAGGATGTGGCTCCATGTAGCTTTTGGTGTTGAAGGGACATAGTGACATTTTTTGTGTCAACAAATGCCCCCTCGAGGTACAGCGACGAGGTGTGCAACTCTGGCAGTCGGTGTGCCTCGAAGAGAATTTGAAGGAGATCTTCTTGCTTGACCAAGAGTCTTGAGCGTTTTTCTTTTGATGGAGTTGCTTTTTTGAGCTTCCAAGGGATTTCGCGGTAATGAGAGGGGTCATGTACCGTCTCAAGGCAAGGATTTTGAAATGACATTTGGATATGGGTTTTTGGTTTTGGGTTTTCCCTTTTAACCTTGTGAACCTAAAGGCTTTATGTGGCACATTAGGCGATTAAGAAGGTTTTTTGGTTTTTGACCTTGGGACCTAACAAGC
This sequence comes from Camphora micrantha, assembly GCA_003546025.1. Classification (NCBI taxonomy): domain Eukaryota; kingdom Viridiplantae; phylum Streptophyta; class Magnoliopsida; order Laurales; family Lauraceae; genus Camphora; species Camphora micrantha. Next base: position 41,745 of record QPKB01000284.1, read on the forward strand.
TGTATGTGGCGAGTTAGGGGGTCGGGATTTTGGTTTTTGTTTTCGGCCTTGTGACCTAACAAGCTGTATGTGGCAAGTTAGGGGACCATGGTTTGGTTTTTGGTCACTCTTTGGGACAATTTTGGGTCCATTGGAGTGGTTTGGTTTTTTGTGGAATGTCAGTTTCAAGATTGTGGCTTGATTTGGTGCATGGGGTTGGATGGTTTGGGTTTCTTTTGGAAGCTTGTGAAGCTTGGAATTTTTTGTATGGTCCAATCAACTCAAGAGAGGCATGGAACCATTTTTGTATACTCTTGGTAAGAGAAATTTTGACTAAAAGCCACTCTTAGTGCCCAGGTGGTCAAACCTGGCTCATATGGGCTAACCCATGGGACCTTAAGCTTTTAAGAATGGCTTAGATCTCATGTGGTGTCATTTTGTAAAGAACATCTAAAAATATCCCTTTTGTGTAGAGAATATCTAAAAATATCCTTACTTGGAGAGAATCTTTCAAGTTTCCTTGATTTTGGGAGAGATTTTCTCAAAGTATCTCTCTTTGGGAGAAAGTTTCTCAAATCCCCTTTCTTTTTGGAGAGAATTTCTCAAGAAACTCCTCTTTAGGAGAGAATATCTCAAATCTCCCTTTCTTTTAGGAAGTTTGCTAATATTTAGCACTTACCTCCTTGCTTTTCTCCTCCTTTCCTCTTTTGGTTTGCTTTTCCTATAAAAGCAATGGAGATGGGTTTTCTTTCTCTTGTTGCTTTCTTTTTGCAAAAACCTTCAAGAGTGCCCCAAGATAAAGAGTTTCCCAAGGATCTTCAAGTTTCTTCTCCTTCTTCTCCATGGCTTCAAGTAGGCCTTCTTTTTCCAAGAAAAAACCCCATGTAGATGTAGGAAAGTTTCCTTTTCTTCTTTTTTTTTTTCTTCTTTTTTTTTTCTTCTCTTTTTTTTTTCACGTGTTTTCTTTTCCTCTTTTTTTTTGTTTTTTTTTTACCACGTGCTTTTTTTCTTTTTTTTTTTTTTTGCACGTTCTGCTGTTTTTTTCTTTTTTTTTTTTTTTTATTTCTTCCCCCTTTTTTTTTTTTCTTCTTCTTTTTTTTTTTTCGCCCTTTCCTTTTTTTGTGCTGTACGGACAGGTCCGTACGGACCTGGCCGTACAGCCACGTGGCCTGTGGGCCACGTCCCATGGGCCAGCCCCTTTTTCTCTCCCCTTTTTTTTTGAAGAGGTTTTTTTTTTTTTGTTCTTTCTTTTTTTTGCTCACCATGATATGAGGTTTATGCAATTCAAGATGATCATGCATTTTTTCTTCTCTTTTTTTAAAATGCATCAAGATAAAAGGCTAGAGTTTCTAGGTCAAGTCAACATGGATTTTGACTTAGACAAAGTTTGATTGGTTTTGACCAAATTGGGTTGGAATTGGTCAAACTTTTGTCAAAGTTTTCCTAGCATCTAATGCATGATGGTTTTATGCATGATTTTTGGTAAATGGAATTGGGAGCATGATGATGCATACCTCGAATTTTCTTGCAAGTCTTGGGATTTTTGGAGCTTGCAGCAACGTTGAGCCCACTTCTCCAGTCTCGCAGAATTTCGAGAAGCTTTGCAAGTTTTGGGATTTTGAGCTCGCAGCAATGTTGAGCTCTTTTCTGATCTTGCGGAGATTTGAGAAGAAAGGCTTGATCTCACAGCAATGTTTGAATTCAAGTCTTCTTCGAGAACCCTTCATTGATTATGAGCTCGCAGCAATGTTGAGCTCATCTTCAAGCTTCCTTTCTTTTTCGGGGTGCCTCCCTTTTCTTCGAAATTGCCCCGGAACCATGCCAAAATTTTGCTAGGATTTTTTTTATAGCAAAATTCTGTCATTTGGTGTTTGATTTCTTCCTTTCTGACTTTTGCAGGTGGTTCCTCCAGAACGAACAAGGGTAAGGGCCTTGTTATTGATGCACCTCGCCGATCTGCCAGATCTTCCAATGCGGCTGTTCAACAGGCGTGGGAAGAGGATCCGGGTTTCAACAGAGGCTGCTGTGTCACGGGAATCTCCGAAGGAAGACTCAGGAGCATGAGCGATGGCAACTTCTTTGGGAGGAATTCCCTCGTGCTGAAGATGGATCGCGGTTTTCTGCCGCATTTTATGGCAGCATCTTGAAGAAGCGTGGCCTGGAAGCTTTGGAGGCTGAGGCCAAGAGTCTGCTCGAGGACCTTAGTCTTTGGTTGAAGACTATGATGGACTGAGCTTTTGACAAACTTCCTTCTTTCATTTTTTTTTGGTACCTCCATGTATAAATATTTTGGCACTCTATTTTTTTGTATTCCCTTGTTCTACTTAAATTCTTTTTGTTGAAAATAAGCAAAAGTTGAATGGGAATGTTTGTTTGAAAATCTTGATCAGAAGGTTATCATTTTGTGAAAATCTTTTGTCAAAAGTGTTGTTTTGGCATGAAAGCCAGATTTTGTGGCACAAAGCCTGGTTTTTGATGGCTTGAAAGCCAAAAATTTTGAGGTGGCATGAAAGCCGATTTTGGTGGCGTGAAAGCCAAATTTTGGTGGCGTGAAAGCCGATGTGGCATGGAAGCCGATTTTTGGCATGAGAGCCGATTTTTTTTTTTGTTTTTGGCGTAAAAGCCGGATTTTGGCATGAGAGCCGATTTTTTGTTTTTGGCGTAAAAGCCGGATTTTTGGCATGAGAGCCGACTTTTTTGTTTTTGGCGTAAAAGCCGGATTTTTTGAAAACCAAGTTTTGTTTTGTTGGCATGAGAGCCAGATTTTGTTTTGATTTTTGGCATGAAAGCCGATTTTTGGCGTGGAAGCCGAGTTTTTGGCGTAAAAGCCGAGTTTTTGGCGTAAAAGCCAGATTTTTGGCGTAAAAGCCAGGTTTTTGGTTTTCAAAAATGCAAGTATCGACTAAGAGTCGCTTCCCTGCTGAATGGTATTGCAAGTATCGATGGAATGTCGCCTCCTTGCTCATTCGGTTGCGAGTATCGATGGAATGTTGCTTCCTCGCGAAGTTGGGTGCAAGTATCGACTAAGCGTCGCTTCCCTGCTTTTTCTTCAAAAATTTTGTTTTGCGGGTATCGATGGAATGTCGCCTCCCCACGATTTTTGAAATTTGAGGTTTTTTCGAACCTTTGTTTTTCTTTTGAAATTTGGGTTGTGGATATCAACTGGAATGTTGCGTCTCCACGATTTTTGAAATTTTGCAAGTATCAACGAGGTGTTGCTTCCTTGCGATTTTGAGGTTTTGGAAGTATCGAATGGGGTTCGCATCCTTCCAATGGGTTTTTGCGAGTATCGACTTGACACCGCTTTCCCGATTTTTGTTTTTAGACACGAGGGTCGTAAATTTTGACCTAAAACCATTTTTGGCGGTAAAAGGTAAGGTGGACTAGGGTGGAAATTCCTAAGTCCTGATTTTTGTTTCAAACCAAGAATTTTGGGTTCAAGGATCGAAAATTTTGGTTAAGTTTGGGAAGAGGCTCCTAAACTTAGATTTTCGGATTTTGATTTTCTTTTGAACAATGAAAGTAAGCATTGTTTTGAAAGTTCAACATAAAGGTGAAAATTCCAAAAGGAGTGGGTTTGACGAGCAAGTACCTAGAAATAGGCTTTGGCCTCGCAGGCGTTGCTCTGACCCAGTGGAGGAAGTCTTCAAGGGTAGTACCGCTTCAAGAACTTGCCGTTGATGGGCAGCATACATCTATCACCTTCCATGTTTAGAAGTGCGTATGCGCCATTGGAGAAGACTTGGTCGATGACGAAGGGTCCCTCCCATTTTGGTTCAAATTTGCCTTTGGATTTGTGAGCGAAAACCATCGGCCTTTTTACCGCAAGAACCAAGTCACCCTTTTTGTGGGTGCGTTGCCTGACCTTTTTGTCGAAAGATCCAGCCATGCGTGCTTGGTAGAGCTCAATGCTTTGGAGTGCCTCGAGCCGTCTCTCATCGAGATTGTCCAGCTCTTGGAGTCTTAATTTGACATTGCTTTCTTGCGTCATGTCATTTTGTAGAGATACCCTTAAGGAAGGAATTTGTACCTCTAAGGGGACAACAGCTTCGCATCCATAGACCAAGGAGAATGGCGTGCTATGGGTCGGTCCTCGAACGGTGGTTCGGTAGGCCCACAAAGCTTCGGATAGTTTGTCGCCCCAGTCCCTTTTGTGGCTAGAGACCATTTTCTTGAGAATTTTGCAGAGTGTCTTGTTGAAGGCCTCTGCCAGTCCATTTGCCGCCGGATTGTACGGAGTTGAAGGACAACTTTGGATTTTGTATTTGTCGCAGAACCTGTAGAATCTATGATCACGGAATTGTGGTCCGTTATCATGGACGAATCTTTTAGGTATGCCGAAGCGACAAATGATGTTGGTGCGCAAGAACTGAAGGACTGATGAGGTCTTCATTTCATTGAGCGCAAAAGCTTCTGACCACTTGGAGAAATAATCCGTAGCGGCGAAGATGAAGCGATGACCTTTGCTTGACGGAGGGGAGACAGGACCTACGATGTCCATACCCCAAGCTTCGAAAGGCCATGAAATTGCTGTAGGATGTAGCCATTCTGGAGGCATGTGGACATAGTCTCCATGGACTTGACATTGCTGGCAGCGTTTAGCAAATTGCATTGCGTCAGCTACCATCGTAGGCCAATAATAACCTAACCTTTTTATCTGATCGTAGAGCTTTGGACCAGCCTGATGAGCTCCACAAAGACCAGCATGCACCTCTTTGAGAGTTTCTTTGGCTTCTTGTTGTGATAAGCAGCGTAGAAGTACTCCATTGCAGGATTTTCTGTAGAGCATCTTTGAAGGAATGTCCAGATGAAAGTTTGGGGTTCGTCTTTGAACGCTTACCCGTTCTTTTGGATCTTCAGGCAGGATTCCGAACATAATATAATCAATGAACGGATCCCTCCAGTCACCGATCGGAGGTCTGAGGATGGAGATCCGACTTCCAACCAGTTGGTGGCACTCAGCAACTGCTTGGTGTGTATTGAGGGGAGGGAGAATCCTTCTCTCACACACTGTAACTTGCATCTGTTCTCCTTCTTGGACCGCCATAAAGGCGGCGAGTCCAGCCAGGGCATCTGCACGGATGTTTTCGCCTCTACGAATGTGGGTGATATGACAGATGTCAAATTTTTGCTGAAGTGATTGCGCCTTGTTGTAGTAAGGCAACAGATCAGGCTTCCTGATTTCAAATTTCTGATTCATCTGGTTGACGATCAGTTGAGAATCCCCGAAGGCTTCTAGCACTGTGATGCCGGATTCGAGGGCGAGTTCCAATCCTACAATCAGGGCTTGGTACTCAGCTGCATTGTTTGAACATGGTTCCAGTAGCGAGAATGTGTGTGGAATCATGTATTTGTCGGGACTAACAAAGAGGATGCCAATCCTTGAAATTTGATTTCCTTTTTCACTTGTCCTGGTTGCACCGTCGAAGTACATATCCCAGGAAGCATTTGATAAGGAAGCCTCCACGTTGTAGACTGACTCGTCTGGGAGATCATCCCTGAGTGGAGAGTCTTCAGGCAACGGATGCTCTGCAAGAAAGTCTGCCAGAGCTTGACCTTTGATTGCCTTTTGTGGTACATACCTAATATCAAATTGTGACAGGAGGATAGACCATTTTGCCAGTCGGGCATTGAGGGAACCTGCTTTTGTGACAAGGACCTTCAGGAGATTGATCCTCGAGATCAGGTATACTGTGTTGGACAGCAGATAGTGACGTAGCTTTTGTACAGCAAACATCACTGCAAGACATTCTTTTTCGACTGGAGAGTAGCGATGCTCTGCACCCACCAGCATGCGGCTGAGATAGTATAGAGCATCTTCCTTTCCCTCGTGATTTCCTTGTGCGAGTAGAGCTCCCAAAGAGTGGTCGAGGGCTCTTGTGTACAAGATAAATGGTTTTCCAGTTGTGGGGGAAGCCAGTACTGGAGGTTTGGTCAGGTATGACTTGATGTCTTAGAACGCAATTTCGCATTCAGCATCCTAGACAAAGTCCACGCCCTTTTTCATTAGGCGGGAGAATGGACGACATTTCCCTGACAGGTTAGAGATGAACCGTCGAATGTATGCCAATCTTCCTTGAAGCCCTTTTAACTGTCTCAGGGTTTTTGGGGATGGCATTTCTAGGATAGCCTTGACTTTGATAGGGTCAAGCTCTATTCCCGCTTTCCGAACTAAGAATCCGAGGAACTTACCCGATGATACACCGAAGAAGCATTTTAGGGGATTCATTCGCAGTTTGTGCCTGCGTAGTCGGAGGAAGACTTCTCGAAGATCTTTGAGATGGTCTTCTTTCTTTTTGCTTTTGACGGCGAGGTCATCAACGTAGCATTCGACCGTCTTGTGCTGCATATCTTGGAATATCTTCATCATAGCCCTTTGATATGTCGCACCAGCATTTTTCAGACCAAATGGCATTACAGTGTAACAATACACGCCAAATGGGGT
>QPKB01000285.1:0-47994 GCA_003546025.1 Camphora micrantha
ACTCCTTCTAAGTTCCACCAAGTCTCTCACTTCTAGCCACCTTCAAACAGAAAATTTCTGGAACAATTCTATCAACTGCATCATGACTGTCGAAGCTTGGTTCTCATATCAATTGCACCATCTTCAAAGTGAACTTCTTGTTGCTCGTTGCTCTCGATCTTCTGCACCACAATCTGTCTTTGATGATGACATGCTTGTCCTTTCACTATTCTTCAGCATTTGAAGCTCTGCACTCACTCTTGCAACTGTTCTGCCAAGTCTGTTTTCCTCAACAAATCCAAAAATAATTGACTTCCTACTCCGAGTATCTGCCAACTGAAAATTACCTCTGACATTGATGATCTGTCCTGCTCCTGCACAACTGCACTATCTCCAGTCAAACACAAGGGTGAGATGAGTCTGTAGTCAAGGTCTCTGATTCGGTTGAAGATCTCAAACTGTCCAAACTCTAACTCAGCAACTAGCTCTTCTGACACCATCAGCATTCGAAGAATCCTACCATCAAACCTCTGACACCCATCAAAAGTTCTAACATCACTTCTAATCTGCTGCCTGTCTTGTCTATCCATGTCGGTCCAAGTAAATGAAAGTTCTGGCTCATTCTGATGTATTGCAATTCATCTCTGATGTATTGCACTTCCTTCAATGTCTTATCTCGTTCAATCTTCTGCCTCTGTCTCTGGTTCACCATCTTCAAGTCAAGCATATGTGCCATTCTTCTCTGAATCTTTCGACTAGCCTTGTCCACAGGTTATGGTTCTCCAGCTTGCATCTGCACAATGTCCAAATTGATATCTCAAAAGTCTGTAAAGTCTGCAAGATCTCCTCTATCATATGACCAGGTAACAATCCATTTCTGCATACGGCTCTCTATATCACAGCTGAAAACTTACTTCCCATCATTATAACCACACACTGATGTAACCCTCTGAGTCAGCTTCACCATCCTTCTGGAATCATTGAAAATCCTCTAACACTTACCTGACAAAAGTTCATCCATACTCGAGAAGTTCCCAGCTCCTAGCATCCACTTGAAGCTCTATCAACTGAAAATCACTTCAAACTTCCTGAAATCTGTCATTCTCTGGTTTCTGGAGTCTTTGACTTAGGGAAATGTTCCAAGTTTATCCAAAAATCCACACTTACCTGCCTGACGAATCCTCTGACGATACACAATCAACTGTAATTGGGTCTCGATATGCTGCTAATATTCCTTGCTGACTGACAACTGCTCACAAATTCCTTCGCTAACTCCATCTGTGACAACAAAAAGCTGCAAATTCTGCCAAAGTCCTTCGAGATCCACATGCTAAGTCCACAAAACTCTGATTCTCTGGCCCGAAAACAACGAAAAGGAGCTAAACATGGGTACGGAGACATTAAATTCTCCCCCACTAGAAAAGAATTTGGTCCCCCAAATTCTCCAACAAGAACAAAAAGGAAAGAGACAAGGAGAGTCTCCCCCACTAGAAAGAAAACAAACCCAAATCTGACAAAACGACATCTAGCCAAAATCCGGACCTCACTACACGTCTTAAGGTTCCTAGAGTGTTTTATGTCCTAGAAACCTGCCCGCTCTGATACCAGTCTGTCACGCCCCCGGACCGGGATCCTAAGAAGAGGTCCGGGGAGCGTGAGGGGGATGATAATATTTCTCCCAAGATCCGCGTGTGTGAGGATCCACAATCAATCACATCACTGTCTGAATATTTCTGCGGAAGCTTTTGTGGTAATGCGACCCGGAGTCCGTGGACATCATCGGATTCCGCGTCGCATAGAACCCCTCTGCATAAAGCCATCATTTTGTGAACCATATCAGACTGGAATAAACCAACATAAATAAAATACAGAGCTGACGGTAACAGGATATTACATTTCCATTATGTTCAAGTTACAAGTAACAAGGTGCATTAATTACAATCCCAAGAAAGGCTAATAAAAGCCGAACAATAACAAACTAATATCCACTACCCACATGTGACGTATCTCCGATGTCAAGCCCAATGTCTACAGGACATAGCCGACAAGACAACCTGCACTCATGGCTCCACAGCCACAACTCTCAGCTCGGGGCGGGAAACTGAACCTGAGTACCAAAATAGTGGGTCAAACACGACGGTTTGGCAAGCAGGTGAAAAGACATAACAATATAGGAAAATACCTTGAAAATCATTTAAACCTGTCAAAGCATTAGTTTCATAAAACGAGATTCACATTATTTCAAATACGTATGCAATATAAAACATGTACGGTATCCAAGGAAACGGGAAACGAGCAAGATGGCAACCACACAAAGCTAAGTCCTCTATCACCGAAGTGACATGAGCATATCGGGGTGTTGTCTCAGTCACCGAAGTGAGGAGATGCAACACAAGTAACATATACATAATATAATACAATACGGGACATGACCACGGTAGCGAGCCGGGCATCGGGGACCACAGTAGCAATCTGCGGCATCGGGACAAGACCACGGTAATAACCGGGTAGCGGGATCCAAACTGCAGCTGGCGGGACGGGAAGGGGTCTCCAAGTCGGTGGATCAAACCGGCAAGGAAAGCCAAGCTTAGTGGTGCCGACTCATAGGTCAAATCATGTAAAACGAGACATGTACAAATCATATGCAATGCACTTAAATAAACGGGCGGGACGGGGTGCTCAAAAGCACTAATATCATTTCATTCGGGCATGTATAAACGGGCTAGCAAAATGCTAAAATACACTTTCAATGCTTTCGGGAATGCTAAATCAATATTCGAGAAATTCGGGCTATCATCGGGATTCAAGATAAATCATAATTCGAGAAATTCGGGCTATTATCGGGATTCAAGACAAATCATAATTCGAGAAATTCGGGCTATTATCGGGTTTCAATATAAATCAAGTGAATAAGGACCCCGTATGTCGATTGTAATGATTACTTGGTACTCCTTGAGTTTAGGGACATTCCGGGCTCTTTATGCACTTTAGGTATTCAAACCTTAATCAAATTTTAAATAAACAAAACCTAATAGAGAGGGGAACCTAAGCACAACGTTAATCTAGTAGTACCTTACAACCTACTCAGTCATCGAAAGGAAAACGGATTCGCGATATCCAAACAAACCAATTTCGCGTTTAGATGAGAGAAAGAATATCCCGTCGTTCCGTACCGTTCAAGATTGAATTAGGTTAAGTACCGATACAACCGGATTAACCGTGTGGTAATGTCGGTTCAACCATCCTCAAAGGAAGTCAAACGGGTCCACAAAAGGGTCACTAAGTTCCATTTAAAGTTCATCTAATCACAGGACAAAAAGTCCATCTAAAGTCCACCTAATCATGGGGCAAAAGTCCGATGAAAGTCCATCTAGCAAAGGCCCAAAGGTCCCTTTAAAGTCCACTTTAAAGTCCATCTAAACAAAGGACAAAAATCAGTTTTTCCAGCAGGTTTCCAGTTGGGCCGGTCAACCTGGCCCATGGCCGGTCGACTGCGTACACAGGGGCTCGGTCGACCGCCCATGGGCCAGGTCGACCGGGAGTTGTAAGTTAAATGGTGAACAGTCTTTTGGTCAGGCTCCCTGGAGCCTGACCTCTGTGTCGCCGGTCGACCGCGCCCTAGGCCGGTCGACCGCGTGCTCAGAATAACTGAGACTCCCGCAGTTCTGCAGGCTGCCCAGCAGGGGGCCTGTTCCAGTGTCGCCGGTCGACCGCGCCTCTTGGCCGGTCGACCGCGTACACTGCGTAACAGAACCCAGGTTCTGTTACAGCAGTGCAGTGGTCTCTTCATTTCTTTCCATTCTTTTCTTCATTCTTTCTAACATGTTTAGCAGTCTAATACTTGGATAAAACAAGCTATCAAGATTCTCAAATGTGCATTTCTTTCAAGTTTAATCAAGCCATTAATAACACAAAATACATGGTGAAATCATATGCATTTTTATCAAGACTCATTCAAAGATAAAAGAGTCAAAACATCCACTTGCCTTGGGTCTTTAATCAATGAAAAACCAGCTCTAATCACACTTGCAAGTCAAGAACAAGATCTCTACAAAAAGCCCTAAAACAAACCCTAAAATGGGTCAAAACAAGCAATAAGAAGAGAGAGCTCCTAATAATGCAAATGGAGCTTCTCAAGGACCGTATGAACATGAATCTAGAAGATGAGGAAGAGATCTTACCAATAGGTTCTCCAAATGGACAAAGCAAGCTAAATGAAGATCTTGTGGAGATGGGATTTCTTCAAAAATGGTACCAATAGGAAGCTCTTGAGGTGGTGAAGAAGATGATGTAATCTTATGAGATGTTGGTGCAAGATTGGTGGAGATTGATGAAGGAGAAACCAAGAAAAGGCCAAGCAAACCCTAGGCTCAAGGTGGCTGTGCTGGAAAAATGGAGAAGGAAGAAGAGATGGGTTCTCTTATAGCATATGAAATGGGCTCCACCACTTAAGAACTTTGAAAGGCTGAAATAGCGGTTTTCGGGACTTCGGATGAAATCGACGAAGAAGGAAGACATGATCGTCGAAATATCTAGTTTCCAAAAAGTATATGTTTCACGGGTTTCGGGAATAACAATAATCCGGTACAGATTTAGTGTGAAAAGACTGTTTTGCCCTTGAAGCTAGAAAAGTCAAGTTTCGGGATTCGGGACGGGAACGTGATCAACATGAAAGTTGAAGGCAATAACAAAACAAGTAAATCGGGATAAAATACAAGTCGAGAAAACCAAGATAAAACCTCAAATACACGTAAAGCCATAAACAGGGAACCCCCAAAGGGCCCCACACTAAAACCAAGACACTCAAAATATCCCAAAGCTATAACAAAGCTGTTTTAAATCCAAATTAAACCAAAAACCATGAGACACACTTAGAGCTAAACACAGCTCCAAAAACACTAATCTGGGCCTCTCGGGTCGGGGTCTCACATCCTCCCCCCCTTAGAACATTTGGTCCTCCAAATGAACTAAACAAAACCAAAAACAAATGGGGATATAATCCCGCACTACGAAAACAAAACCTCAAATTGCTGCTCCCATCGGTCATCTCGAAAGCATCTGGACTCACGAGGTCATCTCCGCTGTAGAACTCTTCTGTCAACTACCAACAGCTGTCATACATTCTTCCTCTAGCTCGAATCTGTTACTGCCCTGCCAATCTGACTGCTCAAGAATTCTGCCAACTCTGACTCCTTCTAAGTTCCACCAAGTCTCTCACTTCTAGCCACCTTCAAACAGAAAATTTCTGGAACAATTCTATCAACTGTATCATGACTGTCGAAGCTTGGTTCTCATATCAATTGCACCATCTTCAAAGTGAACTTCTTGTTGCTCGTTGCTCTCGATCTTCTGCACCGCAATCTGTCTTTGATGATGACATGCTTGTCCTTTCACTATTCTTCAGCATTTGGAGCTCTGCACTCGCTCTTGCAACTATTCTGCCAAGTCTGTTTTCCTCAATAAATTCCAAAATAATTGACTTCCTACTCCGAGTATCTGCCAACTGAAAATTACCTCTGACATCGATGATCTGTCTTGCTCCTGCACAACTGCACTATCTCCAGTCAAACACAAGGGTGAGATGAGTCTGTAGTCAAGGTCTCTGATTCGGTTGAAGATCTCAAACTGTCCAAACTCTAACTCAGCAACTAGCTCTCCTGACACCATCAGCGTTCGAAGAATCCTACCATCAAACTCCTGACACCCATCAAAAATTCTAACATCACTTCTAATCTGCTGCCTGTCTTGTCTATCCATGTCGGTCCAAGTAAATGAAAGTTCTGGCTCATTCTGATGTATTGCAATTCCTTCAATGTCTTATTCGTTCAATCTTCTGCCTCTGTCTCTGGTTCACCATCTTCAAGTCAAGCATATGTGCCATTCTTCTCTGAATCTTCCGACTAGCCTTGTCCACAAGTTATGGTTCTCCAGTTTGCATCTGCACAATGTCCAAATTGATATCTCAAAAGTCTGTAAAGTCTGCAAGATCTCCTCTATCATATGACCAAATAACAATCCATTCTGCATACGGCTCTCTATATCACAGCTGAAAACTTACTTCCCATCATTATAACCACACACTGCTGTAACCCTCTGAGTCAGCTTCACCATCCTTCTGGAATCATTGAAAATCCTCTAACACTTACCTGACAAAAGTTCATCCATACTCGAGAAGTTCCCAGCTCCTAGCATCCACTTGAAGCTCTATCAACTGAAAATCACTTCAAACTTCCTGAAATCTGTCATTTCTCTGGTTTCTGAAGTCTCTGACTTAGGGAAATGTTCCAAGTTTATCCAAAAATCCACACTTACCTGCCTGACGAATCCTCTGACGATACACAATCAACTGTAATTGGGTCTCGATATGCTGCTAATATTCCTTGCTGACTGACAACTGCTCACAAATTCCTTCGCTAACTCCATCTGTGACAACAAAAAGCTGCAAATTCTGCCAAAGTCCTTCGAGATCCACATGCTAAGTCCACAAAACTCTGATTCTCTGGCCCGAAAACAACGAAAAGGAGCTAAACATGGGTACGGAGACATTAAATTCTCCCCCACTAGAAAAGAATTTGGTCCCCCAAATTCTCCAACAAGAACAAAAAGGAAAGAGACAAGGAGAGTCTCCCCCACTAGAAAGAAAACAAACCCAAATATGACAAAACGACATCTAGCCAAAATCCGGACCTCACTACACGTCTTAAGGTTCCTAGAGTGTTTTATGTCCTATAAACCTGCCCGCTCTGATACCAGTCTGTCACGCCCCCGGACCGGGATCCTAAGAAGAGGTCCGGGGAGCGTGAGGGGGATGATAATATTTCTCCCAAGATCCGCGTGTGTGAGGATCCAGAATCAATCACATCACTGTCTGAATATTTCTACGGAAGCTTTTGTGGTAATGCGACCCGGAGTCCGTGGACATCATCGGATTCCGCGTCGCATAGAACCCCTCGCATAAAGCCATCATTTTGTGAACCATATCAGACTGGAATAAACCAACATAAATAAAATACAGAGCTGACGGTAACAGGATATTACATTTCCATTATGTTCAAGTTACAAGTAACAAGGTGCATTAATTCCAATCCCAAGAAAGGCTAATAAAAGCCGAACAATAACAAACTAATATCCACTACCCAAATGTGACGTATCTCCGATGTCAAGCCCAATGTCTACAGGACTTAGCCGACAAGACAACCTGCACTCATGGCTCCACAGCCACAACTCTCAGCTCGGGGCGGGAAACTGAACCTGAGTACCAAAATAGTGGGTCAAACACGACGGTTTGGCAAGCAGGTGAAAAGACATGACAATATAGAAAATACCTTGAAAATCATTTAAACCTGTCAAAGCATTAGTTTCATAAAACAAGATTCACATTATTTCAAATACGTATGCAATATAAAACATGTACGGTATCCAAGGAAACGGGAAACGAGCAAGATGGCAACCACACAAAGCTAAGTCCTCTATCACCGAAGTGACATGAGCATATCGGGGTGTTGTCTCAGTCACCGAAGTGAGGAGATGCAACACAAGTAACATATACATAATATAATACAATACGGGACATGACCACGGTAGCGAGCCGGGCATTGGGGACCACAGTAGCAATCTGCGGCATCGGGACAAGACCACGGTAATAACCGGGTAGCGGGATCCAAACTGCAGCTGGCGGGACGGGAAGGGGTCTCCAAGTCGGTGGATCAAACCGGCAAGGAAAGCCAAGCTTAGTGGTGCCGACTCATAGGTCAAATCATGTAAAACGAGACATGTACAAATCATATGCAATGCACTTAAATAAACGGGCGGGACGGGGTGCTCAAAAGCACTAATTTCATTTCATTCGGGCATGTATAAACGGGCTAGCAAAATGCTAAAATACACTTTCAATGCTTTCGGGAATGCTAAATCAATATTCGAGAAATTCGGGCTATCATCGGGATTCAAGATAAATCATAATTCGAGAAATTCGGGCTATTATCGGGTTTCAAGACAAATCATAATTCGAGAAATTCGGGCTATTATCGGGTTTCAATATAAATCAAGTGAATAAGGACCCCGTATGTCGATTGTAATGATTACTTGGTACTCCTTGAGTTTAGGGACATTCCGGGCTCTTTATGCACTTTAGGTATTCAAACCTTAATCAAATTTTAAATAAACAAAACCTAATAGAGAGGGGAACCTAAGCACAACGTTAACTTAGTAGTACCTTACAACCTACTCAGTCATCGAAAGGAAAACGGATTCGCGATATCCAAACAAACCAATTTCGCGTTTAGATGAGAGAAAGAATATCCCGTCGTTCCGTACCGTTCAAGATTGAATTAGGTTAAGTACCGATACAACCGGATTAACCGTGTGGTAATGTCGGTTCAACCATCCTCAAAGGAAGTCAAACGGGTCCACAAAAGGGTCACTAAGTTCCATTTAAAGTTCATCTAATCACAGGACAAAAAGTCCATCTAAAGTCCACCTAATCATGGGGCAAAAGTCCGATGAAAGTCCATCTAGCAAAGGCCCAAAGGTCCCTTTAAAGTCCATCTAAACAAAGGACAAAAATCAGTTTTTCCAGCAGGTTTCCAGTTGGGCCGGTCAACCTGGCCCATGGCCGGTCGACTGCGTACACAGGGGCTCGGTCGACCGCCCATGGGCCAGGTCGACCGGGAGTTGTAAGTTAAATGGTGAACAGTCTTTTGGTCAGGCTCCCTGGAGCCTGACCTCTGTGTCGCCGGTCGACCGCGCCCTAGGCCGGTCGACCGCGTGCTCAGAATAACTGAGACTCCCGCAGTTCTGCAGGCTGCCCAGCAGGGGGCCTGTTCCAGTGTCGCCGGTCGACCGCGCCTCTTGGCCGGTCGACCGCGTACACTGCGTAACAGAACCCAGGTTCTGTTACAGCAGTGCAGTGGTCTCTTCATTTCTTCCAATCTTTTCTTCATTCTTTCTAACATGTTTAGCAGTCTAATACTTGGATAAAACAAGCTATCAAGATTCTCAAATGTGCATTTCTTTCAAGTTTAATCAAGCCATTAATAACACAAAATACATGGTGAAATCATATGCATTTTTATCAAGACTCATTCAAAGATAAAAGAGTCAAAACATCCACTTGCCTTGGGTCTTTAATCAATGAAAAACCAGCTCTAATCACACTTGCAAGTCAAGAACAAGATCTCTACAAAAAGCCCTAAAACAAACCCTAAAATGGGTCAAAACAAGCAATAAGAAGAGAGAGCTCCTAATAATGCAAATGGAGCTTCTCAAGGACCGTATGAACATGAATCTAGAAGATGAGGAAGAGATCTTACCAATAGGTTCTCCAAATGGACAAAGCAAGCTAAATGAAGATCTTGTGGAGATGGGATTTCTTCAAAAATGGTACCAATAGGAAGCTCTTGAGGTGGTGAAGAAGATGATGTAATCTTATGAGATGTTGGTGCAAGATTGGTGGAGATTGATGAAGGAGAAGCCAAGAAAAGGCCAAGCAAACCCTAGGCTCAAGGTGGCTGTGCTGGAAAAATGGAGAAGGAAGAAGAGATGGGTTCTCTTATAGCATATGAAATGGGCTCCACCACTTAAGAACTTTGAAAGGCTGAAATAGCGGTTTTCGGGACTTCGGATGAAATCGACGAAGAAGGAAGACATGATCGTCGAAATATCTAGTTTCCAAAAAGTATATGTTTCACGGGTTTCGGGAATAACAATAATCCGGTACAGATTTAGTGTGAAAAGACTGTTTTGCCCTTGAAGCTAGAAAAGTCAAGTTTCGGGATTCGGGACGGGAACGTGATCAACATGAAAGTTGAAGGCAATAACAAAACAAGTAAATCGGGATAAAATACAAGTCGAGAAAACCAAGATAAAACCTCAAATACACGTAAAGCCATAAACAGGGAACCCCCAAAGGGCCCCACACTAAAACCAAGACACTCAAAATATCCCAAAGCTATAACAAAGCTGTTTTAAATCCAAATTAAACCAAAAACCACGAGACACACTTAGAGCTAAACACAGCTCCAAAAACACTAATCTGGGCCTCTCGGGTCGGGGTCTCACTCCCCGAAAGACCCGGGGCGGAGGCAGCGGGAGAGAGGGAGGAATCGGGTCCATCAACCGAGAGTCGCATGAAACACACTGGGGAGTAACCCATTTCGTAGAGCCGCATTGATTGTGCTTTGGTAAAGAAGTTCCGTACGAGGCGCCCGTAGTTCGGGCCGGAGCCGTTTCGGACGCGGAACTCCCAAAAGTGTTTTCCAAATCCGAGATTCATCCGAAACCCGTTTTCAACCGAAAAGGATCTCGTAATAACCTAAAATGCTTATCTCAACCCAGAATCCCACGAAATGGATATCGAGGCGTAAGATTGGCGTACGCAACCGAAACCCCCGTTAGAGAAAAACGGGATCCTAGATTTTTCCAGAGGGTGTATTTGGACCGAGAATCCCATGAAACACAGAGTGGAGTCAACCATTTCGTATTACCGCATAGATTGTGCTTTCATACAAAAGTTCCGTACGACGCATCCGAAGTTCGGGCCGGAGCCGTCTCATACGCAGAACTCCCTGAAGTGTTTTCTGAGAGTCCGGGGATCCGAACCCTAGAGGGGGGGGTGAATAGGGTGAGCTTCATTTATGACCAATTTTATCCAATTTTAACTTCTTTAAAACAAACTAGTCACAAGTGGTGATTACAAATAAAATGCGGAAGCTTAATAAAAACAATCACCACAAAGCAAGCACCATCACACAAGGATTTATAGTGGTTCGGCCTCAATGCCTACATCCACTACCGGCTTGTGATCCAACACCCCACCGGATTTCCACTATTTATGCTTTTCAATAGGCTAAGCAATAACCTTTACAATATGCTTTTCAAGGCTAAGCAATAACCTTTACAATGATGTTTTTCTAGGCTTAACATCAACCTATGCATTATGCTTTTATAGGCTAAGCAATAACCTCTTCAACCACAAGGTTGGTTATCTCTCTAAGTAGTGTCTAACATACACTTGATGGAGATACAATGATAGCTCAATACAATGCCTCTTAATTAGGCGGATATAAAAGTGAAAATCTAATACACACACACACTATAAATGCAAAGATGAAAGCACATGAGGTGTGTGTGTGATGTCCTCAATCATTTTGAAAATGAAAGTTCATAAATGTAAGCCTAAGGCTTTTGAAAGTTTTAGCTCATAAAAACATTTATGATTGAGGTAGTAATGCTAATCACATGTTTAAAAACAACTTGTAAATCCATAGATATTGATAGAGGGGCTTAATTGTGGTAATCGAGAAGTTTAGGGTCTTCATTGTAATTTATTCCTAAGACTGGAGTGCAATTGCATTTATATAGTGGTGTTATTTGCAATTAACTGTGGGCCAGGATTGCACATGAGATGTGGGGTCACGTGTCCCAGTTGGAGCCAGCTTTCTATGGAATCCCTAGTGGTCCCCACGCTAGCCCAAGTTATTGGAAAGATACTAATCCTACTAGAACTCTAAGATGAAGAAATTAGGAAGTTACTATTTCTATTTGAAGTAAGACTTCTAATAGTGGTAATAGTAAGGTTACTATTTTGTGTAGAAGTAAGACTTCTATTTCAATTAGTAAATGAGAAGGACGTTGCTTAATGCTATAAAAGGAGTAACAAAGGGCTGGGATAGATACAATCTTGAAAAACGTCCAGCCCCCTTTGTGTAATAGTTGCACATACTTCTCTTATTCTTCTAGTTCTCTTCTAGTTTCCTTTAGAGCTTCTAGTTGTTTTCTTTAGGAGATGCCACCCATCTCCTTTAGAGAAGAGATTTGGTACGGGTCATAGCGTGGAAGACTAAGAGGTCTTGGAGATCTAAAGTAGTTTCGTTCTCCATTAGAGCACAACTGGGCAGCAAAGGTATAATCTGCTTCTCTAATCTTTTATAGATTATTTTGCATGGTGTTGCTTGTAATATTGTTGTATATGGTATATGAGTATAAGGGATTGCATCCTGGATATGGTTGATGGCCTTATGGACGTTTGATCCCTGAGTCAAGTGGGTCAAAAGTTTTGAAATCACATCCACGAGGCCCACCTATTTCCAACACCTAAAACGTTGATCTCAACCCAGAATCCCTTGAAATAGATTTCGAGGTGTAAGACGAGAGTACGACACCCGAAACCCCCGTTTGAGTAAAACGCGATCCCGAATTTTTTCAGGGGGAGTATTTGGACCAAGAGTCGGATGAAACACAGTGTGGAGTCAACCACTTCGTAGAGCCGCAAAGATTGAGATTTCGTACAGAAGGTCCGTACGACGCGCTCGTAGTTTAGGCGGGAGCCGTTTCGGACGCTGAACTCCCAGAAGTGTTTTCCAAACTTGTGACTCACCCGAAACCCGTTTTCAACCGAAAAGGATCTCGAAATACCTTAAAATGCACATCTTAACCCAGAATCCCTTGAAATCGATTTGGCGGTGGAAGACTAAAGTATGACACCCGAAACCCCCGTTAGAGAAAAACGCGTTCCCTAATTTTTCCAGAGGTAGTATTTGGACCGAGAGTCGTATGAAACACAGTGTGGAGTCAACCATTTTGTAGAGCCGCATAGATTGTGCTTTGGTAAAGAAGTTTCGTATGACGCGCCCGAAGTTCGGGTCGGAGCCGTTTCGGACGCGGAACTCCCAGAAGTGTTTTCCAAACCCGAGATTCACCCGAAACCCGTTTTCAACCGAAAAGGATCTCGAAATAACCTAAAATGCTTATCTCAACCCAGAATCCCATGAGATGGATATTATTGGGATTTGTGTATGCCCTAAAGCCCACCAACAGCACTCACATCTCTGTTACTGGATATTTACTGGTTATTTATTAGAATTATTCTTTTTCTCTTACTGCATGTATATATGTATGTTTGTATAAGGTCCATTGTTTCTAGTAAATGACTTGGGTGTGTAGTGGCTACACACAGACAGGTCTGTGTCATGGACACTTGAAACAATAAACTGGTTCATAATTGAGAGATGGAGTTGGGCACTTCATCTTGGTATAAGTTATAGTGAGATACTCTCCTGTATTCAGGGTGACTTACCTTAGTCACGGGAGGCTTTTCCGGATTTATCTCATTAGTGCATATGTCATGCATTGAACAGGACCATTGTAGGTGTGATCTCTAAAATAGTACTATCAAGTCACCATTGAGATCAAGTCACCTTATGCTACTGAGTGACTAGTGCTCTTAATCTTGAGCATATGTGGATGAACTGACGAAGTCGAGTTCTTGTGCTTTAATTCACTATGGGTGAGATCCTGTTCATGGGTCGACAGCTCTGTGTTTTGGGTACTCGGGCTTGATTAGTTGGGACGTGCAGATGCAATAAAGAATCTATGCCATCTTGTGATGGAGTGATCGTCCCCTTAGAATTATCCAATTAATCATCAAAATCTAAGATCTTAGTATATGGATGTTCCATATGGATATTGAACTTGTGGGTCGCTCCCTGGACCAAGAGAATGATATCCGGATGATGATTAAGTCAAGGATATGAAGTTCTAAGGTTGAGATATAATCAAGAAGGTTGATAGCACATCGGATAACCTGACTTGATTATGGATGTTACATAGAGGGGCATTTCGGTCATTTCACTTAGTAGGTCGAAGACGAATGTCATTTCCTGACGAGCTTAATTCATATTTAATATTTGTCCTTGGAGTGCAACCATAACTCTTTAGTGGAATGAGTTAGGGTTAAAATGATCTTAATGTTGCTATGGGGTTAGCATGGACATTTTGGTCATTTTGGGAGCCAAGGGCAAATATGTCTTTTGGTCCCTTCTTTAGCCACTTTCCTATATTGGGATGGTTTCCTAATTTGTTTAGATGATATGTGGTTGAATTATTTTTTTGGAAAAATATTTTTGAGTTTAAATTCAAATAGGCCTTTGATGGCATACATGAATTTAACTCTAGCTTATTTATTGACTTGTGGGCCATGGTGTGTGTTTTTCTTTCTTGTGGGCCAGCCATAAAGGGGGTCCCTTGTATGAGGTTTCCAATCTTTAGTAAGTTTCTTTACTTGGAAGGTTGGACTCCTCATTGGGTGAGGATTCCTATAGTAAAAGTTTCCTAATTGTTTTAGAAACTAAAAATTAGAAAGTGTTGCACACCTAAGGTAGCTTGTTGCTATTTTTGTGGGATGGACCTCTTAGTTTCCTATTTCTAATTGGAGAGAACTTAGAGAGCAAGAAGCCATCCATATTTATCCCCTTTTGGGCGTGCAAGAGGGGAGAGGAAAGATCAAGAGGGAGAGAGGAACCCTAGGTGTGCGACAAGAGAGAAGAAAACCCATGGCTGCCCACACTTTTGCAAGACGCCCTTTGCCTTCTTCTTTCTTCTTTTGAAGAGAGAAAATCAGGTCTTTCTTTCCACAAATTATAGTTCAGAAAAACCTCTTAAGGATTCCATAGTTTGATCCCACCATCATAGCCAATCAGATTGGGTTGTGGAATAGAGGAGAAGATCAAAGGAAAGTTACTGCAGAAAATTCCTGCAACACACATTGCTGATTGCAGGTCTAGAATCAGTCCCTTGGAGCCTTGGTTTCAGAGATTTGAAGTCTTCATATCAGCAAGGTATTAGTCGTCTTTCATCTCCTTTTATTATACACATGTTGATCATGATTTCATGGCGTTTTTATGCGATTTTATGGCTGTTTTCCACTGCCCAGTTCAGATTTCAGCAATCTGTTTTTGCTGATCCAAAGAAAAATCAGCCATGGACGTCCCTCATCAAGGGAGTTCAGATCTGAATCGCATTAACTTTCAGTGGTATCAGAGCCTCGCCATGTGAAATCATGATCCCATGTTGTGTTAATATTAATCTTAGATTAATTAAGGACATGGTGTCGTCCTCTAGGATGTGTTTTAATGCATGTTGGCACTAAGTTATGGTTGCAGAAATTTTTCCAGATTGCTGGAATTATTTTTCAGAATAACATATAGTGCTGTACATTGTGTTTTGCATGCTCTAACCTCTTTGTATGCAGCCATATATGCATCCTTGATGGTTCGTATGAATGTTGTATGGATTTGGATGTGTTTTTATCAGTTGAAAATTGTACGATTGCGCGTTTAGCATTCATAGGAAATTGTAATTTCTATTTACTTTTCCAACTAGATTTGATGTAGCTTTCTTGAAAAGCATAGGCACTTCCAATGTAATTTTTGGTTTTGTTTTTCATTGTTTGCTTGTATGTAAATTTATTTTTATGGTATCAAGCAAGAGAAGAAAGCTTCAAAGATGCATGGTTGCAAGGAAAGGGGATTCATGGTGATGGAGGAGACAAGACTTCTTGGTGCAAGATGAGATCTAATTTTTGATGACCTAGTTTGATAAGGATTTGAAGTCCGAAGAGCAGGGAGCCATCAAGGGTTGCATAACAATTATTGCTTTTATGTATGGAATGCATGGTTGAATGCTTTATATAATTGCTATGATTGTCACCTAGTAACATGGCCACCACTAGGTTTTTAAATTTTGGTTTTTTCTATATTAGATTGGATTAGTTTGGCTAATTGTTTTTAAACGGAACTTAGACCAGCACACTTCTTTGTCTAAGGTTTAAAATTGGTTAGGGTTTAGTTTATCTTGGTACCCTTGTTTTCCAAAAGAGGCTAAACTAAAATCTAATACGATGCTACCTAAGGGTTCCCATAGCCCAAGTTAGGTTTTTTTATTTTTTAAAGGATCTTTACTCAATATGTTTTAAAGCAAAGGTTATCTATTTTTGAGATGACTTAAGCAATTGAGTCATGAAAATTGTTAACTAAGTTTGCTAGATTTAAACAGGGTTTGAGTAACGATGTAAAGGTCAAAAGTGTTTTTAAAACCCTAGTGATAAATAATCAAGTGGGAGAGGGTTTTGGAAAAACCCCACGGCCTTCCATTTTCGGTTCATGCTATCTCAATGGAATGTTAGTGGGAGCGGCCACCCCTTCGGTGGAGTTCTTTACTAAAGATCGCTTTAAGGCGTTAGTAGGTGAACTAATGTGAATATTCATAATGAGGTGTTAGTGGGAGCAGCCACCCCTACGGTGGAGTTCTTTACTAAAGATCACTTCTATAGAATGTCGATGAAGTGCCGGTGGGAGCGGCCATCCCTTCGGTGGAGCTTTTTACTAAAGTTCACTTCAAGAGTTGATTATAGTCACTTCCCTTCGAAGGACTCAAGTCATAGACATTCTGGGAAATTTCATAAGAGATGGTAACACACTTGACATAAGACGGTAATAACCTCTCCCTAGGAGTTAGTGTTATTTGTCATATGAGGCCAAACCAAACAGTGATTGGACTGTCACTGGATATGCTAAATCCAGATAAGTGATAATCCAAATAAGCAAGGCTTTACTCAACGTGACTATAGACTCGGCCATCCCTTCGGTGGAGGGTCTATGAGGAGGTTGAGACACTGATACATTATGATAAGAGTTAATAATGTAAAAAGTTTACCGTGCATGTTTTTCCTTTTATTACAAGCACCATATACATGTGACATATATATTGCCCGTCTAATTATAAACCGTTATATATCCAGAGAGATGACCGGTGGTTCTTTTTGCCCGTTGATGAGTATTCTACGTGAAAACAAACTTACTGGTCTGAACTACGTGGACTGGAAAAGGAATCTTGACATACTACTTACAGCTGAGGAGTACAAGTATGTCTTGTCGGAACCCTGTCCTGCGATTAATGATAATTCTACAGATGACCAGCAAGATGCTGAAAGGAAATGGAAGAAAGCGAATAGCATGGCTAAATGTTACATGCTTGCTTCCATGTCCAATGTGTTGCAAACACAGCATGAGCATATGGACACAACTTCTGATATCATGTTGTCCTTGTTTGAGATGTTCGCAGACAAAAGTAGGCCAGCTAGGCAAGCTGCTATAAGGACAATCATGAATACTAGGATGGCCGAAGGAACACCCGTCAGAGAGCATATGCTCAAGATGATGGATTGTTTCAATGTGGCTGAGGTCCTAGGGGCTGAGATTGATGCAGAGAGTCAGACTGATATGATTCTCGAAACTTTGCCGGATTCTTTCAATCAGTTCAAGCTCAATTTCAGCATGAGCAAGATGGACATGACTCTTCCAGAGTTAATGAAAGAACTCCAGGCGGCAGAGGCTATCATGAAGCCCAAAGCCCAAGCTCACTTCTCCCAGTCTTCCTCTAAACTGAACCCGAAAGGGAAGAAGTTCAAGAAAAAGCAGGATAAGGGAAAGGGGTAGAAAAAGGGCAATGCTGGTAAGAAGAAGGACAAGGGTAAAGGTGATAAGCCCAAAGGGAAATGCTTCAAGTGCGGTCTCAAAGGCCACTGGAAGAAAGATTGTCCGAAGCTCCTGGCCTCTGTTAAGAAAGGTATATCTCTTTCCTACTACATTGAAACCTGTTTTGTGGTTGATTCTACTGATTCGTGGATAGTAGACTCTGGAGCCACTAATCACATCTGCAATTCATTGCAGGGGTTTCAGATAATGCAGAAGCTTGAGAAAGGGGAGTTTGCCCTCAGAGTTGGAACTGGAGCTAAAGTTTGGGCAGTTGCAGTGGGAGCAGTTACCTTACATTTTCCATATGATAGGATATTAGTTTTAAATAATGTTCTCTATGTTCCGGACATGAGGAAGAATTTAATTTCAGTTTCCAGACTTATTGAATTTAATTATTCAGTTTCTTTCCATTCTGGTGTTGATATCAGTAGAGATGGAAATATTATATGTTTCGGTAGAATGCATGACAACTTATTTTATATATATCCTATTGCTCCTACACTGCATAATGTACAACTAGAAAGCTCAACTTCCCTTAAGAGGAAGGTATCTTCAACCAATGACACTTATCTTTGGCACTTATGTTTGGGTCATATTAACCTTAAACGGATTCAGAGGTTGGTAGAGGATGGGCCCTTGAGTTCATTAGATCTCGAACCATTGCCTCAGTGCGAATCATGTCTCAAAGGAAAGATGACCAAAAGGTCGTTCTCTTCAAAGGGACTGAGGTCGAAGGAATTGTTAGAATTGGTTCACACTGATGTGTGTGGTCCTATGAGCAAACTAGCTCAAGGAGGTTATGAGTATTTCATCACTTTTACTGATGATTACTCTAGGTATGGATATGTGTACTTAATGCGACGCAAGTCTGAGTCGTTTGATAAGTTCAAGCAATTCAAGGCTAAGGCGGAGCTGCAACTAGGTAAACATATCAAAGCCCTTCGATCTGATCGAGGTGGCGAGTACCTCCTGGATGAGTTCAAGGAGTACCTCACACAACATGGGATTGTGTCTCAGTTGACTGCACCGGGTACACCCCAGCAAAATGTGTAGCTGAGAGAAGAAACCGTACCCTTCTTGATATGGTAAGGTCCATGATGAGTCATGCAACCCTACCCATATCTTTTTGGGGATATGCCCTAGAAGCAGCAGCATACATTTTGAATCTGGTCCCTTCTAAATCAGTGCCTAGGACACCGCAAGAAATATGGACAGGTCGAAAACCCAGTTTAAGACATATCCACATTTGGGGTTGTCCAGCCTATGTATTGAATGATAAAGCTACCAAGCTGGAACCAAGATCAGAAATGTGCTATTTCATTGGGTATCCTAAGGGAACGAGAGGAGGCATCTTTTATCATCCAAAGGAGCAAAAAGTGCTTATCAGCACTCATGCCAGATACTTGGAGGATGATTGCATGATGCATCAAGAGCTAAGTTGTAAAGAAACCCTTGAGGAGATTCTTTCGGGAACTCCTACAACACCTGTACCAGATCCTAAGGCTGTAGATGAACAAGATATTCCTTTTAACACTCCGGAGCCTCGTCGTAGTGGGAGAATTTCTAGACAGCCAGATAGATATCTAGGAGTGTCTTTTAAGACAGACTCCGAGGATCTGGTTGAGGATCCTGCCAGTTACGATGAAGCAGTAACGGATATGGATGCTGACATGTGGCAGCAAGCGATGAATTCTGAATTGGATTCTATGTATTCCAATCGGGTTTGGGATCTTGTAGATGCGCCTGAAGGGATTAAACCCATAGGGTGCAAGTGGATCTACAAGAGGAAGAGAGGAGTGGATGGGAAGGTGGAGACCTTCAAGGCAAGACTGGTGGCGAAAGGATATACTCAGAAAGAAGGTATCGATTATGAGGAAACCTTTTCACCAGTGGCTATGCTTAAGTCCATTAGAATTCTCTTAGCCATCGCATGTCATTATGACTACGAGATATGGCAGATGGATGTCAAGACAGCTTTCCTTAATGGAAGTCTTGACGAATGCATCTATATGATGCAACCAGAGGGTTTCATTGCTGCTGGCCAAGAGAACATGGTTTGTAAGCTTAAGAAGTCCATTTATGGACTTAAGCAAGCATCTAGGGCATGGAACATCAAGTTTAATCAGGCAATCAAATCTTTTGGCTTTGATCAAAACGTTGATGAACCATGTGTGTACAAGAAAGGAAGTGGAAACACAGTTGCATTTTTAGTTCTGTATGTGGATGACATATTGCTCATTGGAAATGATGTAGGTATGTTATCATCTACTAAGGTTTGGTTATCGTCTCAATTTCAGATGAAGGATTTGGGTGAGGCGAGCTATGTCTTAGGGATCAAGCTTTTGCGAGATCGCAAGAATAAGATATTAGCCTTGTCCCAATCTTCATATATTGAGAAGATATTGGTCAAGTTTAACATGCATGACTCCAAGAAAGGTCTATTACCTTCTAGACATGGAGTACCACTATCTCGGAATCAATGTCCAAAGACACCTGAGGAGATAGAGAGTATGAGGAGAGTCCCATATGTATCAGCTGTTGGAAGCCTCATGTATGCAATGTTATGTACTAGACCGGATATTTGTTTTGTCGTTGGCATGGTTAGCAGATATCAGTCAAACCTTGGACCTGTGCATTGGACAGCTGTTAAGCATATATTCAAGTATCTTCGGAGAACGAAAAATTATATGCTGACCTACCGAGCAGATGATCTGACGCCTCTGGCGTATACAGACTCTGATTTCCAGTCTGATAGAGATGCCAGCAAGTCTACCTCAGGATACGTTTTTACTCGGTCAGGAGGCGCTATATCATGGAGAAGTGTCAAGCAAGATTGTACTGCTGATTCTACCATGGAGGCAGAGAATGTGGCAGCAGCGGAAGCTGCAAAGGAAGCAGTATGGCTCAGAAAATTCCTGCGGGAATTGGGAGTTGTTCCTGCGGTGCAGAAACCGATTGTCATGTACTGCGACAATACTAGTGCCATAGCACAGTGCAAAGAGCCCAGGAATCACAAGAAAGGCAAACACATTAAGAGAAAGTACCACTTGATCCGGGAGTTCATCCAAGAAGGAGAAATAGTGGTGGAACAGATTGCCTCAGCAAATAACTTAGCTGACCCTTTCACTAAGACTCTTACTAAGCAAGTGTTTAGTTGTCATGTTGAGTCTATGGGAGTTAGGTTAGGAAATAGTGATCTTTAGTGCAAGTGGGAGTTTGTTGGGATTTGTGTATGCCCTAAAGCCCACTAACAACACTCACATCTCTGTTACTGGATATTTACTGGTTATTTATTAGAATTATTCTTTTTCTCTTACTGCATGTATATATGTATGTTTGTATAAGGTCCATTGTTTCTAGTAAATGACTTGGGTGTGTAATGGCTACACACAGACAGGTCTGAGTCATGGACACTTGAAACAATAAACTGGTTCATAATTGAGAGATGGAGTTGGGCACTTCATCTTGGTATAAGTTATAGTGAGATACTCTCCTGTATTCAGGGTGACTTACCTTAGTCACGGGAGGCTTTTCCGGATTTATCTCATTAGTGCATATGTCATGCATTGAACAGGACCATTGTAGGTGTGATCTCTAAAATAGTACTATCACTGAGAGAGATCAAGTCACCTTATGCTACTGAGTAACTAGTGCTCTTAATCTTGAGCATATGTGGATGAACTGACGAAGTCGAGTTCTTGTGCTTTAATTCACTATGGGTGAGATCCTGTTCATGGGTCGACAGCTCTGTGTTTTGGGTACTCGGGCTTGATTAGTTGGGACGTGCAGATGCAATAAAGAATCTATGCCATCTTGTGATGGAGTGATCGTCCCCTTAGAATTATCCAATTAATCATCAAAATCTAAGATCTTAGTATATGGATGTTCCATATGGATATTGAACTTGTGGGTCGCTCCCTGGACCAAGAGAATGATATCCGGATGATGATTAAGTCAAGGATATGAAGTTCTAAGGTTGAGATATAATCAAGAAGGTTGATAGCACATCGGATAACCTGACTTGATTATGGATGTTACATAGAGGGGCATTTCGGTCATTTCACTTAGTAGGTCGAAGACGAATGTCATTTCCTGACGAGCTTAATTCATATTTAATATTTGTCCTTGGAGTGCAACCATAACTCTTTAGTGGAATGAGTTAGGGTTAAAATGATCTTAATGTTGTTATGGGGTTAGCATGGACATTTTGGTCATTTTGGGAGCCAAGGGCAAATATGTCTTTTGGTCCCTTCTTTAGCCACTTTCCTATATTGGGATGGTTTCCTAATTTGTTTAGATGATATGTGGTTGAATTATTTTTTTGGAAAAATATTTTTGAGTTTAAATTCAAATAGGCCTTTGATGGCATACATGAATTTAACTCTAGCTTATTTATTGACTTGTGGGCCATGGTGTGTTTTTCTTTCTTGTGGGCCAGCCATAAAGGGGGTCCCTTGTATGAGGTTTCCAATCTTTAGTAAGTTTCTTTACTTGGAAGGTTGGACTCCTCATTGGGTGAGGATTCCTATAGTAAAAGTTTCCTAATTGTTTTAGAAACTAAAAATTAGAAAGTGTTGCACACCTAAGGTAGCTTGTTGCTATTTTTGTGGGATGGACCTCTTAGTTTCCTATTTCTAATTGGAGAGAACTTAGAGAGCAAGAAGCCATCCATATTTATCCCCTTTTGGGCGTGCAAGAGGGGAGAGGAAAGATCAAGAGGGAGAGAGGAACCCTAGGTGTGCGACAAGAGAGAAGAAAACCCATGGCTGCCCACACTTTCTTCTTTTGAAGAGAGAAAATCAGGTCTTTCTTTCCACAAATTATAGTTCAGAAAAACCTCTTACGGATTCCATAGTTTGATCCCACCATCATAGCCAATCAGATTGGGTTGTGGAATAGAGGAGAAGATCAAAGGAAAGTTACTGCAGAAAATTCCTGCAACACACATTGCTGATTGCAGGTCTAGAATCAGTCCCTTGGAGCCTTGGTTTCAGAGATTTGAAGTCTTCATATCAGCAAGGTATTAGTCTTCATCTCCTTTTATTATACACATGTTGATCATGATTTCATGGCGTTTTTATGCGATTTTATGGCTGTTTTCCGCTGCCCAGTTCAGATTTCAGCAATCTGTTTTTGCTGATCCAAAGAAAAATCAGCCATGGACGTCCCTCATCAAGGGAGTTCAGATCTGAATCGCATTAACTGTCAGATATCGAGGAGTAAGGTTGGCGTACAGCACCCGAAACCCCCGTTAGAGAAAAATGGGATCCCGGATTTTTCTAGAGGGAGTATTTGGACCGAGAGTCGCATGAAACACAGTGTGGAGTCAACCATTTCGTATTGCCGCATAGATTGTGCTTTCGTACAGAAGTTCCGTACGACGCACCAGAAGTTCGGGCCGGAGCCGTCTCAGACGCAGAACTCCCTGAAGTGTTTTCCAAACACAGGATTCGCCCGCAACCCACCTTCAACCGAAAGGGATCTCGAAATAACCTAAAACACTGATCTCAACCCAGAATCCCTTGAAATGGATATCGAGGCGTAAGACTAGAGTACGACACCCGAAACCCCCGTCAGAGAAAACGCATTTTCGGATTTTTCGAGAGGGAGTACTTGGACCGAGAGTCGCATGAAACACAATGTGGAGTGAACCATTTCGTAAAGCCGCATGATTGTGCTTTCATATAGAAGTTCCGTACGATTCCCCCGAAGTTCGGGCCGGAGCCGTTTCAGATCCAGAACTCCCTGAAGTGTTTTCCAAACGCAAGATTCGCCCGCAACCCGCCTTCAACCGAAAGGGATCTCACAATAACCTAAAACGTTGATCTCAACCCAGAATCCCTTGAAATAGATTTCGAGGCGTAAGACGAGTGTACGACATCCAAAACCCCCGTTTGAGTAAAACGCGATCCCGAATTTTTACAGAGAGAGTATTTGGACCAAGAGTCGGATGAAACATAGTGTGGAGCCAACCATTTCGTAGAGCCGCATAGATTGAGATTTCGTACAGAAGTTCCGTTCGACGCGCTCATAGTTTAGGCCGGAGCCGTTTCGGATGCTGAACTCCCAGAAGTGTTTTCCAAACTCGTGACTCGTCCGAAACCCATTTTCAACCGAAAAGGAGCTCGAAATACCTTAAAATCCACAGGTTGACCCAGAATCCCTTGAAATGGATTCAGGGGCGTAAGACTAAAGTATGACACTCGAAACCCCCGTTAGAGAAAAACGCGTTCCCTGATTTTTCCAGAGGGAGTATTTGGACCGAGAGTCGTAAGAAACACAGTGGGGAGTAACCCATTTCCTAGAGCCGCATAGATTGTGCTTTGGTAAGGAAGTTCCGTACGAGGCGCCCGAAGTTCGGGCCGGAACCGTTTCGGAGGCAGAACTCTCAGAAATGTTTTCCAAACCCGAGATTCACCCGAAACCCGTTTTCAATCGGAAAGGATCTCGTAATAACCCAAAATGCTTATCTCAACCCAGAATCCCATGAAATGGATATCAAGACGTAAGGTTGGTGTACGGCACCCGAAACCCCCATTAGAGAAAAACGGGATCCCGGATTTTTCTAGAGGGAGTATTTGGACCGAGAGTCGCATTAAACATAGTGGGGGGTAACCCATTTCGTAGAGCCGCATAGATTGTGCATTGGTAAAGAAGTTCCGTACAACGCACCCGAAGTTCGGGCCGGAGCCGTCTCAAATGCAGAACTCCCTGAAGTGTTTTCCAAACGTACGATTCACCGGCAACCCGCCTTCAAACGAAAGGGATCACAAAATAACCTAAAACACTGATCTCAACCCAGAATCCCTTGAAATAGATTTCGAGGCGTAAGACGAGTGTACGTCACTTGAAACCCCCATTTCAGTAAAACCCGATCACGAATTTTTTCAAAGGGAGTATTTGGACCAAGAGTCGGATGAAACACAGTGTGGAGTCAACCATTTCGTAGAGCCGCATAGATTGAGCTTTCGTACAGAAGTTCCGTACGACGCGCTCGTAGTTTAGGACGGAGCCGTTTCAGATGCTGAAATCCCAGAAGTGTTTTCCAAACTCGTGATTTGCCCGAAACCTGTTTTCAACCGAAATGGATCTCGAAATACCTTAAAATCCACATCTTAACCCAGAATCGCTTGAAATGGATTTGGGGGCGTAAGACTAAAGTATGACACTCGAAACCCAAGTTAGAGAAAAATGCGTTCCCTGATTTTTCCAGAGGGAGTATTTGGACCGAGAGTCGTATGAAACACAGTGTGGAGTCAACCATTTCGTAGGGCCGCATAGATTGTGCTTTGGTAAAGAAGTTCCGTACGACGCGCCCGAAGTTCGGGTCGGAGCCGTTTCGGACGCGGAACTCCCAGAAGTGTTTTCCAAACCCGAGATTCACCCGAAACCCTTTTATAACTGAAAAGGATCTCGAAATAACCTAAAATGCTTATCTCAGCCCAGAATCCCATGAGATGGATATCGAGGACTAAGGTTGGTGTACGGCACCCGAAACCCCCGTTAGAGAAAAATGGGATCCCGGATTTTTCCAGAGGGAGTATTTGGACCGAGAGTCACATGAAACACAGTGTGGAGTCAACCATTTCGTATTGCCGCATAGATTGTGCTTTCGTATAGAAGTTCCGAACGACGCATCCGAAGTTCGGGCCGGAGCCGTCTCAGACGCAGAACTCCCTGAAGTGTTTTCCAAATGCAGGATTCGCAACCCGCCTTCAACCGAAAGGGATCTCGAAATAACCTAAAATACTGATCTCAACCCAGAATCCCTTGAAATGGTAATCGAGGCGTAAGACTAGAGTACGACACTCGAAACCGCTGTTAGAGAAAAACGCGTTCCTGGATTTTTCGAGAGGGAGTACTTGGACCGAGAGACGCATGAAACACAATGTGGAGTGAACCATTTCATAGAGCCGCATGATTGTGCTTTCGTATAGAAGTTCCGTTCGAGGCCCCCGAAGTTCGGGCCGGAGCCACTTCAGACGCAGAACTCCCTGAAGTGTTTTCCAAGCGCAAGATTCGCCCGCAACCCTCCTTCAACCGAAAGGGATCTCGAAATAACCTAAAACGTTGATCTCAACCCAGAATCCCTTGAAATAGATTTCGAGGCGTAAGACGAGAGTACGACACCCGAAACCCCCGTTTGAGTAAAATGCGATCCCGAATTTTTCCAGAGGGAGTATTTGGACCAAGAGTCGGATGAAACACAGTGTGGAGTGAACCACTTCGTAGAGCCGCAAACATTGAGATTTCGTACAGAAGTTCCGTACGACGCACTCGTAGTTTAGGCCAGAGCCGTTTCGGACGCTGAACTCCCATAAGTGTTTTCCAAACTCGTGACTCGACCGAAACCCGTTTTCAACCGAAAAGGATCTCGAAATACCTTAAAATGCACATCTTAACCCAGAATCCCTTGAGATGGATTTGGCGGCGGAAGACAAAAGTATGACACCCAAAACCCCCGTTAGAGAAAAACTCTTTCCCCGATTTTTCCAGAGGGAGTATTTGGACCGAGAGTCGTATGAAACACAGTGGGGAGTAACCCATTTCGTAGAGCCGCATAGATTTTGCTTTGGTAAAGTAGTTCCGTACAAGGCGCCCGAAGTTCGGGCCAGAGCCGTTTCGGACGCGGAACTCCCAGAAGTGTTTTCCAAACCCGAGATTCATCCGAAACCCGTTTGCACCCGAAAAGGATCTCGTAATGTCCTAAAATGCTTATCTCAACCCAGAATCCTATGAAATGGATATCGAGGCGTAAGATTGGCGTACGGCACCCGAAACCCCCATTAGAGAAAAACGGGACCCCAGATTTTTCCAGAGGGAGTATTTGGACCGAGAATCCCATGAAACACAGTGTGGAGTCAACCATTTCGTATTACCGCATAGATTGTGCTTTCGTACAGAAGTTCCGTACAACGCACCCGAAATTCGGGCCGGAGCCGTCTCAAACGCAGAACTCCCTGAAGTGTTTTCCAAATGCAGGATTCGCCCGCAACCCGCCTTCAACCGAAAGGGATCTCGAAATAACCTAAAACACTGATCTCAACCCAGAATCCCTTGAAATAGATTTCGAGGCGTAAGACGAGAGTACGTCACCCGAAACCCTCGTTTCAGTAAAACGCGATCACGAATTTTTCCAAAGTGAATATTTGGACCAAGAGTCGGATGAAACACTGTGTGGAGTTAACCATTTCGTAGAGCTGCATAGAGTGAGCTTTCGTACAGAAGTTCCGTACGACGCGCTCGTAGTTTAGGCCGGAGCCGTTTCGGATGCCGAAATCCCAGAAGTGTTTACCAAACTCGTGATTCGCCCGAAACCCGTTTTCAAACGAAAAGGATCTCGAAATACCTTAAAATCCACATCTTAACCCAGAATCGCTTGAAATGGATTTGGGGGCGTAAGACTAAAGTATGACACTCGAAACCCACGTTAGAGAAAAATGCGTTCCCTGATTTTTCCAAAGGGAGTATTTGGACCGAGAGTCGTATGAAACACAGTGTGGAGTCAACCAATTCGTAGAGCCGCATAGATTGTGCTTTGGTAAAGAAGTTCCGTACGACGCACCCGAAGTTCGGGTCGGAGCCGTTTCGGACGCGGAACTCCTCGAAGTGTTTTCCAAACCCGAGATTCACCCGAAACCCGTTTTCAACCTAAAAGGATCTCGAAACAACCTAAAATGCTTATCTCAACCCAGAATCCCATGAGATGGATATCTAGGAGTAAGGTTGGCGTACGGCACCCGAAACCCCCGTTAGAGAAAAATGGGATCTCGGATTTTTCCAGAGGGAGTATTCGGACCGAGAGTCGGATGAAACACAGTGTGGAGTAAACCACTTCGTAAAGCCGCAAAGATTGAGATTTCGTACAGAAGTTCCGTACGACGCGCTCGTAGTTTAGGCCGGAGCCGTTTCGGGCGCTGAACTCCCAGAAGTGTTTTCCAAACTCGTGACTCGCCCGAAACCCGTTTTCAACAGAAAAGGATCTCGAAATACCTTAAAATGCACATCTTAACCCAGAATCCCTTGAAATAGATTTGGCGGCGGAAGACTAAAGTATGACACCCGAAACCCCCATTAGAGAAAAACGCGTTCCCTGATTTTTCCAGGGGGAGTATTTGGACCGAGAGTCGTATGAAACACTGTGGGGAGTAACCCATTTCGTAGAGCCGCATAGATTGTGCTTTGGAAAAGAAGTTCCGTACGAGGCGCCCGAAGTTCGGGCCAGAGCCGTTTCGGACGCGGAACTCCCAGAAGTGTTTTCCAAACTCGAGATTCATCCGAAACCCGTTTTCAACCGAAAAGGATCTCGTAATAACCTAAAATGCTTATCGCAACCCAGAATCCCATGAAATGGATATCGAGGCGTAAGATTGGCGTACGGCACCCGAAACCCCCGTTAGAGAAAAACGGGATCCCAGATTTTTCCAGAGGGAGTATTTGGACCGAGAATCTCATGAAACACAGTGCGGAGTCAACCATTTCGCATTGCCGCATAGATTGTGCTTTCGTACAGAAGTTCCGTACAACGCACCCGAAGGTCGGGCCGGAGCCGTCTCAGACGCAGAACTCCCTGAAGTGGTTTCCAAACGTAGGATTCGCCGCAACCCGCCTTCAACCGAAAGGGATCTCGAAATAACCTAAAACACTGATCTCAACCCATAATCCCTTGAAATGGATATCGAGGCGTAAGACTAGAGTACGACACCGAAACCCCCGTTAGAGAAAAACGCATTCCCGGATTTTTCAAGAGGGAGTACTTGGACCAAGAGTCGCATGAAACACAGTGTGGAGTGAACCATTTCGTAGAGCCGCATGATTGTGCTTTCGTATAGAAGTTCCGTACGACGACCCCGATGTTCGGGCCAGAGCCGTTTTAGACGCAGAACTCCTTGAAGTGTTTTCCAAACCCAAGATTCATCCGCAACCCGGGATCGGGACGCTAATTTTGGTGATGTGTATGTATTGAATTAAACCCAAAACGTATACGAGTCCTTCAAAGAATGCAACTCGTACACGCGATTTCCCACAGGTGTCCGCGGTGAGGATATCACATCGACATGTATATTTCTTTTATGTGCGGAAGCGTGTAGCAAATCTATTTCATACATTCATGTCCAAGATAGCAAAAATTAACACATGTTTAATACTAGTATCAAAATGAGGAATGATCATTAAAGCTATAACCCCAAAAGAAAGTTAAGGTTTACAATAATATAGTTTAATTCCATCGTTCCCAAAAATAGAGGCCAACAAAGGCCAATATAAATCAAATAACAATTTCCCCAAAAGAATGGTTAGTTTCTATTCCCAAAATGTTACGTAGCTCAAGCACCCGAATGTCTAGACGACATCATCGGCGTGCCACTCAACTAGACGTTGCGGTTCTCCGACCGCTTCCTCGTGCTCCTCCTCGGGGAGACCAATAACGGGACCTGAGTATCAAAGCAAAGGGTCAAATACGACGGTTTGGCAAACGGGTGAAAAGACATATCAATAACGAAATTACCTTGGAAAACATTTAAACCTGTCCAAGCAATAGTTTCATAAAACGAGAGAATCATTTATTCAAATGCATATGCAATATAAAACATGTAAGGTATCCAAGGAAACGGGAAACAGACAAGATGGCAACCACACATAGCTAAGTCCTCTATCACCGAAGTGACATGAGCATATCGGGATGTTGTCTCAGTCACCGAAGTGAGGAGATGCAACATAAGTAACATATAGATATACATAATATAATACGGGACGGGACCACGGTAGCGAACCGGGTATCGGGACAAGACCACGGTAATAACCGGGTAGCGGGATCCAAACTGCAGCTGGTGGGACGGGAAAGGGTCTCCAAGTCGATGGATCAAACTGGCAAGGAAAGCCAAGCTTAGTGGTGCCGACTCATAAGTCAAATCATGTAAAACAAGACATGTACAAATCATATGTAATGCACTTAAATAAACGGGCGGGACGGGGTGCTCAAAAGCACTAATTCCATTTTCAAACGGGGAGTGCATATCGGGGCTAGCAGAAGCTCTAGTTGCAAATTCAATGTTTTCGGGAATGATAAATCACATTTCTTGAAATTCGGGACAAGTATCGGGATTTGATATAAATCAAGTGAATAAGGACCCCGTATGTCGATTGTGATGATCACTTGGTACTCCTTGAGTTGGAGACATTCCGAGCTCTTTATGCACCTTAGGTATTCAAACTTTAATCGGATTTTAAATAAACAAAACATAATATAGAGGGGATCCTAAGAAGAACGTTAATCTAGTAGTACCTTACAACCTACTCAGTTATCGAAAGGGAAACGGATTCGCGATATCTAAACAAACCAATTTCGCGTTTAGATAAAAGAAAGGATATCCCGTCGTTCCGTACCGTTCAAGATTGAATTAGGTTAAGTACCGATACAACCGGATTAACCGTGAGGAAATGTCGGTTCAACCATCCTCAAAAGAAGTCCAACGGGTCCACAAAAAGGGTCACTAAGTTCCACTTAAAGTCCACCTAACATAGGGCAAAAATCCATTTTCAGCGGGTTTTCCAGTTGGGCCCGTTGACCTGGCCCTTGGCCGGTCGACCTGGTACACAGTGGGCTCGGTCAACCGGCCAAGGGCCAGGTCGACCGGGAGTTGTAAAATAAATGGGTGAACAGAATTTTGGTCAGGCTCCAGAGAGCCTGACCTCTGTGTGGCCGGTCGACCACGCCCCTTGGCCGGTCAACCGCGTGAACTGCGGAACAGTGGATCCCCGCAGTGCAGCAGGTCGTCCCACAGGGGACCTGTTCCAGTGTACCCGGTCGACCGCGCCCCTTGGCCGGTCGGCCGTGTGAACTGCATAACAGAACCCAGGTTCTGTTACAGCAGTTCAATGGGTCTTTCCATTTTTCCAATCTTTTCTCTTCCTTTCTTAAACCTGATGAACAATCCAAAACACGGATTTTACAAGCTAACAAGAGCCAATATAAGCATTTATTTCAAATCTAAACAAGTCATTAATATCCCAAAATATTAGGTGAAAACATAAATGCATTTCATCAAAACTCATTCAAAGATAAAAGTATGAAATCATCCACTTGCCTTAGGTCTTTAATCAAAGGAAAACAAGCTCCTATGCACCCTTGCAAGTCAAGAACACAAACTCTACAAAAACCCCCAAAGCAAACCCTAAAATGGGTCAAAACAATGAAGGAGAAGAGAAAGCTTTCAATAATGAAAATGTTGCTTCTCTAAGGCTAGAAGAATATAAATCTAGAAGATTAGGGAGAGAGCTTACCAATAGATGCTCCAAATGAGCAAAGCAAGCTAAAAGAGGATCTTATGGAGATGAGATTCCTCCACAAATGGTACCAATAGGAGGGGCTTAATTGTGGTAATCGAGAAGTTTAGGGTCTTCATTGTAATTTATTCCTAAGACTGGAGTGCAGTCGCATTTATATAGTGGTGTTATTTGCAATTAACTGTGGGCCCGGATTGCACATGAGATGTGGGGTCGCGGTGTCCCAGTTGGAGCCAGCTTTCTATGGAATCCCTAGTGGTCCCCACGCTAGCCCAAGTTATTGGAAAGATACTAATCCTACTAGAAAACTCTAAGATGAAGGAATTAGGAAGCTACTATTTCTATTTGAAGTGAGACTTCTAACAGTGGTGATAGTAAGGTTACTATTTTGTGTGGAAGTAAGACTTCTATTTCAATTAGTACAAGAGAAGGGGGTTGCTTAATGCAATGAAGGGAGTAACAAAGGCGCTGAGACGTTGACAACCTTGGAATTCATGCGCAGCCCCCTTTTGTGCGAGAGTTGCACATACCCCTCTTCCTCTTCTAGTTCTCTTCTAGTTTCCTTTAGAGCTTCTAGTTGTTTTCTTTAGGAGATACCACCCATCTCCTTTAGAGAAGACATCCTGTACGGGTCATAGCGTGGAAGACTAAGAGGTCTTAGAGATCTAAAGTAGTTTTCTACTCCATTAAAGCACAACCAAGCAGCAAAGGTATAATCTGCTTCTCTATTTATTGTAGATTATTTTGCATGGTGTTTCTTGTATTATTGTTGTACATGATAGATGAGTATGAGGGACTGCATCCTGGATATGGTTAATGGCCTCATGGGTGTTTGATCCCTGAGTCAAGTGGGTCAAAAGTTTTGAAATCCTATCCACGAGGCCCACCTATTTCCAACACCTTTTCGGTTGAAAACGGGTTTCGGACGAATCTAGGGTTTGGAAAACACTTCCGGGAGTTCTGCGTCCGAAACGGCTCCGGCCTGAACTTCGGGTGCGTCGTACGGATCTTCGGTACGAAAGCGCAATCTATGCGGCTCTGCGAAATGGTTGACTCCACACTGTGTTTCATGCGACTCTCGGTCCGAATACTCCCTCTGGAAAAATCCGGGATCGCGTTTTTCTCTTACGAGGGTTTCAGGTGTCGTACTCTAGTCTTACGCCTCGATATCCATTTCAAGGGTTTCAGGGTTGAGATGCGCATTTTAGGTTATTTCGAGATCCTTTTGGGTTGAAAGCGGGTTGCGGGCGAATCTTCGGCTTCGAAAACACTTCTGGGAGTTCTATGTCCGAAACGGCTCCGGCCCGAAACGGTTTCAGGGTTGAGATGCGCATTTTGCCGCGCCGCGTCTTTTGGAATTCTTCTTGCGATGACCGCCGGTGGATCCACATGTTGTTTGATGTTGGATGGCGATGCAATTTCAGACATTAATTAATGTCAACGTGCCGGCAACATCTGTCCTGTCGATTTCACGATCGGGCGGGCAGAAAGTGTGCTTTCTTTGTCGGCCGGTTGGCGATTTCAAGGCATCTAATGATCATCCAATGATTTCGGCGGCGAATCCGTGATGTTGTTGAAGATCGACGGATTTCATGCACGAAAAATCAGATTTTGGAAAAATCACAGGGGCCAATCAACTCGAAACGCGAAAAGGACCCGAAAAAAGGGGTTTCCGGCGATTTTCGGGTCGCTGGAATTCCATGGTCGCCGGCGACCATGCACCCATGGGCCTTGGGCCCATTTTTCGGCCGCCGTTCGGTCGCCTTTTCTTCGCCGTTTTTCGATCTTTTTTCATTCTTTTTTCTTATGTATTTTTCTGACATTTCCCCTCATTTATTGGCCTGATTCTCTTGAAGAAAACCCGACGAGAAGCCACGAAAATCGGAGCACAAAGTTTCCTACTTTTCTGGAAAGCCGAAGACTTTGTTGTGCGGTATTGCCAATTTTTTGTCAAGCATTGAAACTAGGCCAAACGATGTCGGAATGACCTGAAATTTGACGTGGAGCTTCTTGAACAGTAGATAGGACCAACCATAGGCTTTGGTTTGAGTTTTGAAGCCGTTTGGGGTTCCGCAAATGCTTGCCTTAATTTCGCCATGAGAGAAATGCCGAGCTTTGACTTGCAGTCAACCGATGTCCGATCGACCTGAAATTTGACAGGGAGCCTCCTGAGCAGTAAGTAAGACCAACCATGGGCTTTGGTTTGAGTTTTGAAGCCTGTTGGGGTCCCACAAATGCTCGCCTTGATTTCACCTCGAGGAAAATGCCGAGCTTTGAAACTAGGCCAAACGATGTCCGTTTGACCTAAAACTTGACAGGGGACCTATTGGAGTCATTTTGAGATGATCCATTAGCTCCAATTTGGATGCCATGATTCCGGGGTGCTCCGCCGCCGGTAGGCCTGTTTTTGCTTCCCGAGAGCTGATGAAGGGTCAAACGTTGTCCGTTTGACTTGAAATTTGGCATGGGGCCTTTTGGAGGTATTCTAAGGCCATCCGTAGGCTCTGATCGAAGTTTTGAAGTCTTCGACACTGTCGCTGCCGGGAGCTCCTGTCTGGCTGTCGGAGGAGTGAAGTTAGGCCAAATGACGTCGAAATAGCCCGAAACTTCATGTGTACCCCTCTTTTGGCTGCTTTGAAGGATCTTGCAGTTTTTGTTTGATTCTGACAAGATCTGGTGCTTGAAGTGGCGCCTTCCTATTTATGGCAGGATGTGGCTCCATGTAGCCTTTGGTGTTGAAGGGACATAGTGACATTTTTTGTGTCAACAAATGCCCCCTCGAGGTACAGCGACGAGGTGTGCAGCTCTGGCAGTCGGTGTGCCTCGAAGAGAATTGAAGGAGATCTTCTTGCTTGACCAAGAGTCTTGAGCGTTTTTCTTTTGATGGAGTTGCTTTTTTGAGCTTCCAAGGGATTTCGCGGTAATGAGAGGGGTCATGTACCGTCTCAAGGCAAGGATTTTGAAATGACATTTGGATATGGGTTTTGGGTTTTGGGTTTTCCCTTTTAACCTTGTGAACCTAAAGGCTTTATGTGGCACATTAGGCGGTTAAGAAGGTTTTTTGGTTTTTGACCTGTGACCTAACAGGCTGTATGTGGTGAGTTAGGGGGTCGGGATTTTGGTTTTTGGTTTTGGCCTTGTGACCTAACAAGCTGTATGTGGCAAGTTAGGGGACCATGGTTTGGTTTTTGGTCACTCTTTGGGACAATTTTGGGTCCATTGGAGTGGTTTGGTTTTTGTGGAATGTCAATTTCAAGATTGTGGCTTGATTTGGTGCATGGGGTTGGATGGTTTGGGTTTCTTTTGGAAGCCCATGAAGCTTGGAATTTTTTGTATGGTCCAATCAACTCAAGAGAGGCATGGAACCATTTTTGTATGCTCTTGGTAAGAGAAATTTTGACTAAAAGCCACTTTTAGTGCCTAGGTGGTCAAACCTGGCTCATATGGGCTAACCCATGGGACCTTAAGTTTTAAAAAATGGCTTAGATCTCATGTGGTGTCATTTCGTAGAGAATATCTAAAAATATCCTTACTTGGAGAGAATCTCTCAAGTTTCCTTGATTTTGGGAGAGATTTTCTCAAAGTTTCTCAAATCCCCTTTCTTTTTGGAGAGAATTTCTCAAGAATCTCCTCTTTAGGAGAGAATATCTCAAATCTCCCTTTCTTTTAGGAAGTTTGCTAATTTTTAGCACTTACTTCCTTGCTTTTCTCCTCCTTTCCTCTTTTGGTTTGCTTTTTCTATAAAAGCAATGGAGATGGGTTTTCTTTCTCTTGTTGCTTTCTTTTTGCAAAAACCTTCAAGAGTGCTCCAAGATAAAGAATTTCTCAAGGGTCTTCAAGTTTCTTCTTCTTCTTCTCCATGGCTCAAGTAGGTCTTCTTTTTCCAAAGAAAAACCCCATGTAGATGTAGAAAAGTTTCCATTTCTTTTTTTTTTTTTTCTTCTCTTTTTTTTTTTCTCACGTGTTTTCTTTTCCTCTTTTTTTTTTTTTTGCACACGTTCTCCCTTTCTTTTTCGCTCCTTTTTTTTTTTTTTTTTTTTTTTTGGTGCCTCTTTTTTTTTTTTTTTTTTTTTTTTTTTTTTTTTTTTTTTTTGCTCACCATGATATGAGGTTTATGCAATTCAAGATGATCATGCATTTTTTTCTTTTTTTTAAAAATGCATCAAGATAAAAGGCTAGAATTTCTAGGTCAAGTCAACATGGATTTTTGACTTAGACAAAGGTTTGATTGGTTTTGACCAAATTGGGTTGGAATTGGTCAAACTTTTGTCAAAGTTTTCCTAGCATCTAATGCATGATGGTTTTATGCATGATTTTTGGTAAATGGAATTGGGAGCATGATGATGCATACCTCGAATTTTCTTGCAAGCCTTTGGATTTTTGGAGCTTGCAGCAATGTTGAGCCCACTTCTCCAGTCTCGCAGAATTTCGAGGAGCTTTGCAAGTTTTGAAATTTTGAGCTCGCAACAATGTTGAGCTCTTTTCTGATCTTACGAAGATTTGAGAAGAAAGGCTTGATCTCGCAGCAATGTTTGAATTCGAGTCTTCTTCGAGAATCCTTCATTGATTATGAGCTCGCAGCAATGTTGAGCTCATCTTCAAGCTTCCTTTCTTTTTCGGGGTGCCTCCCTTTTCTTCGAAATTGCCCCGGAACCATGCCAAAATTTCGTTAGGATTTTTTTTTTAGCAAAATTCTGTCATTCGGTGCTTGATTTCTTCCTTTCTGACTTTTGCAGGTGGTTCCTCCAGAACGAACAAGGGTAAGGGCCTTGTTACTGATGCACCTCGCCGATCTGCCAGATCTTCCAATGCGGCCGTTCAACAGGCGTGGGAAGAGGTTGACGGGAATCTCCGAAGAAAGACTCAGGAGCATGAGCGATGGCAACTTCTTTGGGAGGAATTCCCTCGTGCTGAAGATGGATCGCGGTTTTCTGCCGCATTTTATGGCGGCATCTTGAAGAAGCGTGGCCTGGAAGCTTTGGAGGCTGAGGCCAAAAGTCTGCTCGGGGACCTCAGTCTTTGGTTGAAGACCATGATGGACTGAGCTTTTGAATTTCTCTTGTAACACACTTTCTTCTTTCATTTTTTTTTGGTACCTCCATGTATAAATATTTTGGCACTCTATTTTTTTGTATCCCCTTGTTCTACTTAAATTCTTTTTGTTGAAAATAAGCAAAAGTTGGATGGGAATGTTTGTTTGAAAATCTTGATCAAAAGGTTATCATTTTGTGAAAATCTTTTGTCAAAAGTGTTGTTTTGGCATGAAAGCCAGATTTTGTGGCACAAAGCCTGGTTTTTGATGGCTTGAAAGCCGAAAATTTTGAGGTGGCATGAAAGCCGATTTTTGTGGCGTGAAAGCCAAATTTTGGTGGCGTGAAAGCCGATGTGGCATGGAGGCCGATTTTTGGCATGAGAGCCGATTTTTTGTTTTTGGCGTAAAAGCCGGATTTTGGCATGAGAGCCGATTTTTTGTTTTTGGCGTAAAAGCCGGATTTTTGGCATGAGAGCCGATTTTTGTTTTTGGCGTAAAAGCCAGATTTTTGGCATGAGAGCCGATTTCTGGCGTAAAAGCCGGATTTTTTGAAAACCAAGTTTTGTTTTGTTGGCATGAGAGCCAGATTTTGTTTTGATTTTTGGCGTGAAAGCCGATTTTTGGCGTGGAAGCCGAGTTTTTTGGCGTAAAAGCCGAGTTTTTGGCGTAAAAGCCAGGTTTTTGGTTTTCAAAAATGCAAGTATCGACTAAGAGTCGCCTCCCTGCTGAATGGTATTGCAAGTATCGATAGAATGTCGCCTCCTTGCTCATTCGGTTGGCGAGTATCGATGGAATGTCGCTTCCTCGCGAAGTTGGGTGCAAGTATCGACTAAGCGTCGCTTCCCTGCTTTTTCTTCAAAAATTTTGTTTTGCGGGTATCGATGGAATGTCGCCTCCCCACGATTTTTGAAATTTGAGGTTTTTTCGAACCTTTGTTTTTCTTTTGACATTTGGGTTGTGGATATCAACTGGAATGTTGCGTCTCCACGATTTTTGAAATTTTGCAAGTATCAACGAGGTGTTGCTTCCTTGCGATTTTGAGGTTTTGGAAGTATCGAATGGAGTTCGCATCCTTCCAATGGGTTTTTGCGAGTATCGACTTGACATCGCTATCCCGATTTTTGTTTTTAGACACGAGGGTCGTAAATTTTGACCTAAAACCATTTTTGGCAGTAAAAGGCAAGGCGGACTAGGGTGGAAATTCCTAAGTCCTGATTTTTGTTTCAAACCAAGAATTTTGGGTTCAAGGATCGAAAATTTTGGTTAAGTTTGGGAAGAGGCTCCTAAACTTAGATTTTCGGATTTTGATTTTCTTTTGAACAATGAAACGATGAAAGTAAGCATTGTTTTGAAAGTTCAACATAAAGGTGAAAATTCCAAAAGGAGTGGGTTTGACGAGCAAGTACCTAGAAATAGGCTTTGGCTTTGTAGGCGTCGCTCTGACCCAGTGGAGGAAGTCTTCAAGGGTAGTACCGCTTCAAAAACTTGCCGTTGATGGGCAGCATACATCTGTCACCTTCCATGTTTAGAAGTGCGTATGCGCCATTGGAGAAGACTTGGTCGATGACGAAGGGTCCCTCCCATTTTGGTTCAAATTTGCCTTTGGATTTGTGAGCGAAAACCATCGGCCTTTTTACCGCAAGAACCAAGTCACCCTTTTTGTGGGCGCGTTGCCTGACCTTTTTGTCGAAAGATCCAGCCATGCGTGCTTGGTAGAGCTCAATGCTTTGGAGTGCCTCGAGCCGTCTCTCATCGAGATTGTCCAGCTCTTGGAGTCTTAATTTGACATTGCTTTCTTGCGTTATGTCATTTTGTAGAGATACCCTTAAGGAAGGAATTTGTACCTCTAAAGGGACAATAGCTTCGCATCCATAGACCAAGGAGAATGGCGTGCTATGGGTCGGTCCTCGAACAGTGGTTCGGTAGGCCCACAAAGCTTCGGATAGCTTGTCGCCCCAGTCCCTTTTGTGGCTAGAGACCATTTTCTTGAGAATTTTGCAGAGTGTCTTGTTGAAGGCCTCTGCCAGTCCATTTGCCGCCGGATTGTACGGAGTTGAAGGACAACTTTGGATTTTGTATTTGTCGCAGAACCTGTAGAATCTGTGATCACGGAATTGTGGTCCGTTATCATGGACGAATCTTTTAGGTATGCCGAAGCGACAAATGATGTTGGTGCGCAAGAACTGAAGGACTGATGAGGTCTTCATTTCATTGAGCGCAAAAGCTTCTGACCACTTGGAGAAATAATCCGTAGTGGCGAAGATGAAGCGATGACCTTTGCTTGACGGAGGGGAGACAGGA
Source organism: Camphora micrantha (assembly GCA_003546025.1). Classification (NCBI taxonomy): domain Eukaryota; kingdom Viridiplantae; phylum Streptophyta; class Magnoliopsida; order Laurales; family Lauraceae; genus Camphora; species Camphora micrantha. Next base: position 37,909 of record QPKB01000285.1, read on the forward strand.
CCTACGATGTCCACACCCCAGGCTTCGAAAGGCCATGAAATTGCTGTAGGATGTAGCCATTCTGGAGGCATGTGGACATAGTCTCCATGAACTTGGCATTGTTGGCAGCGTTTAGCAAATTGCATTGCGTCAGTTACCATGGTAGGCCAATAATAACCTAACCTTTTTATCTGATCGTAGAGCTTTGGACCAGCCTGATGAGCTCCACAAAGACCAGCATGCATCTCTTCGAGAGTTTCTTTAGCTTCTTGTTGTGATAAGCAGCGTAGAAGTACTCCATTGTAGGATTTTCTGTAGAGCATCTTTGAAGGAATGTCCAGATGAAAGTTTGGGGTTCGTCTTTGAACACTTACCCGTTCTTTTGGATCTTCAGGCAGGATTCCGAACATAATATAATCAATGAACGGATCCCTCCAGTCGCCGATCGGAGGTCTGAGGATGGAGATCCGACTTCCAACCAGTTGGTGGCATTCAGCAACTACTTGATGTGTATTGAGGGGAGGGAGAATCCTTCTCTCACACACTGTAACTCGCATGTGCTCTCCTTCTTGGACCGCCATAGAGGCGGCGAGTCCAGCCAGGGCATCTGCACTGATGTTTTCGCCTCTACGGATGTGGGTGATATGACAGATGTCAAATTTTTGCCGAAGTGATTGCGCCTTGTTGTAGTAAGGCAACAGATCAGGCTTCCTGATTTCAAATTTCTGATTCATCTGGTTGATGATCAGTTGAGAATCCCCGAAGGCTTCTAGCACTGTGATGCCGGATTCGAGAGCGAGTTCCAATCCTACAATCAGGGCTTGGTACTCAGCTGCATTGTTTGAACATGGTTCCAGTAGCGAGAGGGCGTGTGGAATCATGTATTTGTCGGGACTAACAAAGAGGATGCCAATCCCTGATATTTGATTTCCCTTTTCACTTGTCCTGGTTGCACCGTCAAAGTACATATCCCAGGAAGCATTTGATAAGGAAGCCTCCACGTTGTAGACTGACTCGTCTGGGAGATCATCCCTGAGTGGAGAATCTTTAGGCAACGGATGCTCTGCAAGAAAGTCTGTCAGAGCTTGACCTTTGATTGCTTTTTGTGGTACATACCTAATATCAAATTGTGACAGGAGGATAGACCATTTTGCCAGTCGGGCATTAAGGGAACCTGCTTTTCTGACAAGGACCTTCAGGAGATTGATCCTCGAGATCAGGTATACTGTGTTGGACAGCAGATAATGACGTAGCTCTTGTACAGCAAACATCACTGCAAGACATTCTTTTTCGACTGGAGAGTAGCGATGCTCTGCACCTACCAGCATGCGGCTGAGATAGTATAGAGCAACTTCTTTTCCCTCATGATTTCCTTGCGCAAGTAGAGCTCCCAAAGAGTGGTCTAGGGCTCTTGTGTACAAGATAAATGGTTTTCCAGTTGTGGGGGCAGCCAGTACTGGAGGTTTGGTCAGGTATGACTTGATGTCTTGGAACGCAGTTTCGCATTCAGCATCCCAGACAAAGTCCACGCCCTTTTTCACTAGGCGGGAGAATGGATTTCGAGCGTCATAGCCCATTTTCTTCATGATAGCTTGCGCCATTGGACTATACAAGGATAGTTGTGGCATACCTTCGTTTTGGAAAGGCTCAAGCGAAGAGTTTGATGAAGAAGCCGCCGACCTATGGAAAAAGATCGGCTTTTCTTCTGGTGAGGTTGTTGGAACAACGAAGGAAGCTGATGCTGGATCGTCTATGCCAGCAGGTGCCTCCAATGGAGTGAGAGCAGGTTGAGCTTGCTGAGTATCAACTTGGCTTGACGACGTGTCGTCTTCTGTCTCTGAATCCGAATATGTGTCTTGCATAATAGACACAAAGGAGATGACAAACTTGCCCCCAGGCTTTTGTTTGGTCTTCTTTGCCTTGGTAGTGATCACCAGCGGCTTTGAAGACTTGAGGGAGACAACAAAAGGAGATTGGTTGATCTCTTTGGTTTTGCCAGATGGTTGATTTTCTTCCGGTGATTGCTGAGGAGCCTTGCCTTTATCTTTCTGGAGACTTTCGGCAAAGGATGCTATTTCTTTCTCCTTTTCTTCGTTTTCATCTTTGTACATCTGCGAGTCTGCAAAATGGACTTCTTTGCCTTTGAAAAGCTTTTTGTCCGCAAATACCCGATGTACCAAGCCGTCGTCGCCAACAAACTTGATGCACTGATGAAGAGTTGAAGGAACAACACCACTCTCGTGTATCCAGGGGCGTCCGAGAAGGATGTTGTAGCATGAGGGGGTCTTTATTGCATATACAGTGACTTCAGAGATAAGATCACCGATTTGCAACTTGAACCTAATCTTGTCGATGGGCCTCTGAGCGCTTCCATCGTATCCAAAGATAGACACGGATGTGTGACTCAGCTTGCTAGGCGGGATGCCCAGCTCTTCGAGTGCCGAAACAGAGATGAGGTTGAGGGCAGAACCCGGATCGATCTGTACTCTGTGTACCGACATCTCTTTGATGTACCCTGTAAAGTATAAGGGCCGGTTGTGCTTTGTTTCGCCTAGTAGGAGGTCTTCCTTAGTGAAGGCGATAGTTGCACTTGCTGTTTTTTGAACTGAGAGGCAATCATTGCAAGATCCCTCAGTCTTCTTCTTTTCTCCTTTTGAGGAGGTATTTGATTTTTTAACCCTATAGTCCATTTCAATTTGTAGGACTTGTGGGGCATGCTTGTCGACATCCACATTCAGTCTTTGCAGTTCTGAAATGAGACTATCACGAGTTTGGGGAGACATTCGTAATAAGTTTAGGATGTGCAGACGTGCAGGTATGTGTCTAAAGTGCTCAATCAAGTCATACTTGAAAGCCTCCTTAGGGCATGCATTCTCATTACTGTTGCCACTTGGGGCGCTTACATTCTGTCCCGAAGGATTTACATAAGAAGAAGAAGTTAGATTGTAGTTTTTGTGGTAATCCCGGCCAGAGCGGGTACCTTTACCAACTTCGAGAGCTTCTGGAGACGATTCTTCATTCGGAAGTCCACCCTTGGGATTGAGGGGCTGATCCTTTTCATTTGCTGAAGATGCTTCCGTGTCGTCATTACCATCCTCAGTGATTGCATTGCATGGAGCATTTTCCGGGAACAAGTCCTGAACAGCGTCCAGCAATTTGTCTTCTTTGTTTACAATTTCATCGGTCCAGACATCACCCATGAGGTTGGGCATCTGGGACCAGTTGACTGGGTAGACTTCATCGGTAAAGACGTCTTCAAGGTAGTCAGCCAGAAGAGGTCTGTACCCTGATGTGACAGTCTCAGAAGACGAAGGTTGAGAAGATGCCATCTCCGAGGTAGTAATATCAGAGGATATACTACATGATGTAGTATGGGAGTTTGTGGCCTCGGCAGATGAAGCTCCAGAGGCGCTGTCGTCTCGAACTATATCATTGCAAGCAATAGGAAACGTCTCCGGAACGGATTGTTGGGAGTCAGATTCATCCTCTGATGTAAGGGGATCATCCACCCAGCAGTTTTCTTCATTTTCAGGAGTTACTGGAGGGGACTCCTGTAGATTTTCCGGGACCACCGGTTCTGGATTGCGATGAAGCTGATTGATGTGATCTTGTCCTTGCTCTATGGCAAGACGCTGCAAGATCCTTGCATATTCTTCGAGATCAGGCATAGGAGCCAGATCTTCTTCTTCATCTACTCCTTGTAGTTCCTCCTGATCGGGTTCTACCAGAGCATTGGCAGGTGCTGTGTCAACAGCATTTTCCTGAACAACCTCTTGGTCTCCTTCATCATCAGACCAAGATCCTGTGGTTGTAAAGGGTTATACCAGATCACCGGCATGAGGTGGGATTCGGGGATCCATTCCTCGTCGGAGAGGTATTCTCCTGTTTCGAGGGATTCCTCCCATTCATCGGTGTCACTGGCGGTGTCACTGGACTCGTACCCATCCATGGGGAATCCAACTACTGAATTGCAAGAGTATGATGCCCCCTGTATGTCTTCAGTCTTTAGTAATAATGGCATGAAATCACGAAGGGTGAATTTCCTTGCCGGCCTTGAAGTCTCGGAAGGAGACTTTTCTGCTGCCCCCAGTGAAGGGGTAGGGGAAGTTTCTGTCTTTTCAGGAACTTCTTGTTTTGGTTGAGCTTTCTCCTGCTGTTTAAGCTTGGGAGTTGTCTCCTGGCTTGCCTTCGCTGTCGAGCGGTTGGCTTTGTTTTGACGATCTCCCAGTTTTCATCTTCCAGGAGATCGGGATGTACCCATATGGGCTGTCCATCTGGTGTTGGGCACGGGACTAGCTCTTGGGATGTTTGAGCCATTCTTATCACCTTGAAGGAAGTAGTGACCTTCTTCTTTGGTGACTTTTGTGTTTGTCCATACGACACCATGTTGACGGAGGCAGACCCATAGTTTTTGTCAAAGGTGATGACTCCGTTTTTCCACATCTCGTTGATCTTTTCTCTCGCAACGAAGCATTGGTTGAGAGGATGCGAGATCATCTGGTGGTATGGACAGTACCGAGGATCGTTGGTTTTGCCAACATCTCCTGGTCTTTTGGGTTTAGGCAGGGTGAGCTTCCCGTTTGCCAAGAGAGCCTCGAAGATTTCTTCGACATTTTCATCGAACGGGTATTTCTTTTCTACTCGTTCTTTGAAGGCATCAGAGAGTTCAGGTCTCTTACCTGCACCTTTGTTTTCAGCTTTCTTTGGTGGCTGCGGAGCTGACTTGGTTTGCACATTGAGAACCTCCTTTTTCTTTTGCTTCGAGGTTGCAATGGCGGTCGGCTCCTTCTTTGATGATTTCTGACTGCTGAGGTCTTTGATCACCGTCTCAGCCTCCATAGATGCGTCTAGGAGTTCTCCCAGATTCTTTGATTTGTTGCCGATAATCATGGAGCGTATCTTTGCTCTCATGTTGTTACGGCAGATGTCGACCAGCGACGCTTGTGGCAGTACGTCTGAACATTTGTACGCCATTGCCTTCCACTTGTGAATGTAGTCGTATGTCGACTCATTCTCTCCTTGTTTTAGGCTGCAGAGTTGAGCCATAGTCACAGGATGATCCTCACCTTTGAAGTGAGTTAGGAAGCGTGTCTCCATCATGGCCCAGTTTTGGATAGAGTCCTCCTGAAGAGTGGAGTACCAATCAAAGGCCGTACCTTTTAGGGTACTTGCGAAGAGACGGATCTTGAGGGCGTCTTGATCCGCGATGGCTCCCGTCAGAATCTTGAAATGGATGACATGTTGTCTGGCCGAGCCCTTCCCCGTATATGTTTGGAGAGTGGGCTGTTTGAATTTGGTAGGAAACGGTACCGAGTCCATCCATAAGGGATATGGTGGCTTGATTCCGTGTTCCTTTAGTGAATCCTCTTCCTTTGCTTTGGCGAGGATATCGTCAATGTCCTTCTTGGTAAGGGCGCGTGACTCGTTTACCTCCTCCTCGTGGTGACTTTGAGGAACTTCATTATTTGGTGGACGTTGGAGGGTAAGAAGTAAGTTCTCCATGAGAGCTTCTATCCTCTGTTGTCCCTGCTCCAGCTGCTAGATGCGTGCTGCTACGTCATCTTGCGGTGGAGGCTGCTCAGCATTTGTGACTAAGACATTCATCCTTCGAGAGTCGAATGAGGATACCGTCTTGGTGACTGAGCTGGAGCTCATTCTTTTGGATGAAGAGCTCGAAGAGTGATTGCTCCGGTGTCCTTGACTTGAAGGAGTGGGAGAATCTTCTTTATGTCTTCGCGCCCGGGAGACGCTGCGAGTCACCGGTCGCTTGACATGGATTTTTGTTGTTGACTTCTGGCGCCTTCTGGTTTTGCCAACCATATGGACAGTAGCAACTTGGTTGGGTGCTTCTTTTTCGACCCATTTTTGAGAGACCTGGAGCGTGGAGTGCTGGGCTCTTTGCTTCTCTAGTCTCTTTTGCCGATACGCCGCGCGGCGACGCATACGACGAGCGATTTGAGCTTCAGTTAGAGGGCGTACTAGCACTGCTAGGCACAGATGTTGTAAATCGCATCCTTGAAATGGACACGAGATGGGATTTTTTGAAAGGTCAAGGTTGGGTTCATAAAAGAGAGCAAATGGCACTCCGATCCGAACACGTGCTCAACATTTCTGCAAGCACAGAGTCCGAAAAGGAAATAACCACAATTTCTCGAATTTGGACCCAACAATGACGGAAGTTTTTTTTTTTTACAAAAGTCAGGATCAGATTCATCAAAGAGAGCAAATGAAGTTCCAACCCAAACACGTGCTCAACATTTCTGCGAGCACAGTAATCCGAGGAGGAAGAGGCCAAGATTTCTCGACTTTGAACCCAGACGTGACAGAAGTTTTTTTTTTTTTGAAGATTTTTTTTTGAAAGTCAGTGTCGGATTCATTAGAGAGAGCAAATGATGTTCCAGTTCAAACACGTGCTCAACATTTCTGCGAGCACAGAGTCTGAAAAGGAAGAGATCAAGATTTCTCAAATTTGAACCAAAAATCGACGAAAAAAAATTTTTTTTAGGGTTTGAGAATACATCGAGTTCTCACAATTTGTTCTTATGAAACCAATGTTGATAGACCAGCCCTCAGGTAAGGGTAGGATTACTTAATGAACCTGTTTGGAGGACCCTTACCTAGAACAGCCTAACTGTCTCCAAACTCTGGACAAGGCTTTTCTTAGATCAACATCGATTAAAGAACGCAATCGGTAAAACTTTCGTGTTCTCAAATGCTCCCCTTTTTTTTTGTTTTTTTGTTTTTTTGAACTCATCAGAGAGAGCGAATGGTCCGTTCCCAATCTGAACAGGGGCTCAAACAATTTCTGCGAGCCCTAAGTCAGAAAGGAAAAGAAAACCAAAATTTCTCAAATTTGGATCCAAAAGAGAAAAGATTTTTTTTTTTTTTGAAAATCTGACAAGTTTGAAATCAGATTTTTTTTCCGAATTCGTTAAAGAGAGCAAACGGTCCCTTTCCCAATCTGAAAACGTGCTCAAACATTTCTGCGGGCACTGAGTCCAAAAGGGAGGAGATCGAGATTTCTCAGATCTGAATTCAAAGAACAAGAGAAGAAAATTTTTTTTCGAGAAGGAGAAAGATTGGAAATGGACTTAAAGAAAGAAATTTCCAAAAAAAATCCCATCCCATGTTTTTTTTTTTTTTATGCAAGATTCAACATTGGCCACCAACTAGAAAGGTGCCAAAGAATCTAAGTTCATGTTCTCAAATAAACGTGTCCCACCGGGTGTGCCAGCTTGATGGACCCGATTCTTCCCTCTCTCCCGTTGCCTCCGCCCCGGGTCTTTCGGGGTACGGCGGAGGGGAGGAGAAGAAAAGATAAGGGTATCAACATCTTTCTTTTTTTTGTACGGTATGCCAATTTCACGTTTCTACTTGGAATTTAGAAACGGTGATCCGAAGATCCACCTTCACAAGTAGAAAGGGGAAATGAAACTTTTTCTAGTTTCCCATTGCACACATATTTTAAGAAAAGAGACAAAAGGTTTTTTTTTATATGCCGTGAAAGGCGATTTCATTTGTTTGCCGTAAAAGGCGATTTTGCCGTAAAAGGCGATTTACAAATCTTATCCATTATGAAAGACAAGAGTTGTGATTTTTGTCTCTAAAAGAAAAATAAACTACAATAGAAATCAAGAAAAGGAATCTGACTTCTCATTCGATTGTGGGGACACGTTCAGATCGACGATCGAGAGTCATGTATGGGCTCCTCCGTCGTCCATGCAGATGAGAACACGATGCTTGGATTCTTGACTTGGCTTTTTAACCTCAGATTTTTAAAGGACAAAGACCAAGAGAAGGTCTTATATCCGATAAAAAGCTAAGTAAACGGGCTGAAAAAGCCACGTTTTAGCCATGTTGGTAGAAGAAGGGAGGTCCTTGGGGGGGTGGCCCCCCAAGGGTGCTTCAATCACCTTTTGGTGGTCTTTGCAGTAGAGTTGCAGGAGTTTTGGATTTTCTAGGCAATTCTTCGGACTTCGGGTGAATTTCTCTAGCGATTTCTCTGGATTTTTCTCCGTCTCGTCTGTGTGTTTCCCTTTGGAATGCCCTCCTATTTATAGGCCTTTGGTAGCCATTTAGGAGAGTTTATGAGCATTGAATGCGTTAATGCTCATAATGGGAGGAGTTACAAGTTTTAAAGTATTTGTTTTGTAACTCCTTTTTCCTTGAATTTGATTGGCCGATGGAGAATAATGAGCTTTTAATTGCCTTTAATCCCCATCATGGGAGGAGTTTCATGGCTTTAATGCCATAAATCCTTTGACTTGTAACTCCCATTTGCTTGCTTTTGATTGGGCCGTCCAAAATAATGAGTTAATGACCGCATTAACTTGTCATAAAACGGGTCATTTAACCTCATTAATTGGTCGCCAAGTCGCTTGAAGAGTCGCGGGCCGCGCCGCGTCTTTTGGAATTCTTCTTGCGATGACCGCCGGTGGATCCACATGTTGTTTGATGTTGGATGGCGATGCAATTTCAGACATTGATTAATGTCAACGTGCCGGCAACATCTGTCCTGTCGATTTCACGATCGGGCGGGCAGAAAGTGTGCTTTCTTTGTCGGCCGGTTGGCGATTTCGAGGCATCTAATGATCATCCAATGATTTCGGCGGCGAATCCGTGATGTTGTCGAAGATCGACGGATTTCATGCACGAAAAATCAGATTTTGGAAAAATCACAGGGGCCAATCAACTCGAAACGCGAAAAGGACCCGAAAAAAGGGGTTTCCGGCGATTTTCGGGTCGCCGGAATTCCATGGTCGCCGGCGACCATGCACCCATGGTCGCCGGCGACCATGAGGCTGGCAACCTTGGGCCATGGTCGTCGGCGACCATGGGGCTAGCGACCTTGGGCCATGGTCGCCGGCGACCATGGGCCAAGGTCGCCGGCGACCATGGGCCTTGGGCCCATTTTTCGGCCGCCGTTCGGTCGCCTTTTCTTCGCCGTTTTTCGATCTTTTTTCATTCTTTTTTTTTCTGTATTTTTTCTGACATTTCCCCTCATTTATTCGCCTGATTCTCTTGAAGAAAACCCGACGAGAAGCCATGCAAATCGGAGCACAAAGTTTCCTATTTTTCTGGAAAGCCGAAGACTTTGTTGTGCGGTATTGCCGATTTTTTGTCAAGCATTGAAACTAGGCCAAATGATGTCGGAATGACCTGAAATTTGACGTGGAGCTTCTTGAACAGTAGATAGGACCAACCATAGGCTTTGGTTTGAGTTTTGAAGCCGTTTGGGGTTCCGCAAATGCTTGCCTTAATTTCGCCATGAGAGAAATGCCGAGCTTTGACTTGCGGTCAACCGATGTTCGATCGACCTGAAATTTGACAGGGAGCCTCCTGAGCAGTAAGTAAGACCAACCATGGGCTTTGGTTTGAGTTTTGAAGCCTTTTGGGGTCCCGCAAATGCTCGCCTTGATTTCACCTCTAGAAAAATGCCGAGCTTTGAAACTAGGCCAAACGATGTCCGTTTGACCTAAAACTTGACAGGGGACCTATTGGAGTCATTTTGAGATGATCCATTAGCTCCAATTTGGATGCCATGATTCCGGGGTGCTCCGCCGCCGGTAGGCCTGTTTTTGCTTCCCGAGAGCTGATTAAGGGTCAAACGTTGTCCGTTTGACTTGAAATTTGGCATGGGGCCTTTTGGAGGTATTCTGAGGCCATCCGTAGGCTCTGATCGAAGTTTTGAAGTCTTCGACACTGTCGCTGCCGGGAGCTCCTGTCTGGCTGTCGGAGGAGTGAAGTTAGGCCAAATGACGTCGAAATAGCCCGAAACTTCATGTGTACCCCTCTTTTGGCTGCTTTGAAGGATCTTGCAGTTTTTGTTTGATTCTGACAAGATCTGGTGCTTGAAGTGGCGCCTTCCTATTTATGGCAGGATGTGGCTCCATGTAGCCTTTGGTGTTGAAGGGACATAGTGACATTTTTGGTGTCAACAGTAACAAAGGGGCTGAGACGTTGACAACCTTGGAATTCACGCCCAGCCCCCTTTTGTGCAAGAGTTGCACATACCTCTCTTCCTTTTCGAGTTCTCTTCTAATTTCCTTTAGAGCTTCTAGTTGTTTTCTTTAGGAGATACCACCCATCTCCTTTAGAGAAGAGATC